>BQMB01001223.1:120000-355000 GCA_027943415.1 Closterium sp. NIES-67 | reverse complement strand
GATGATAGCAGCGCCTGCATCCACTGCGTGATGACAGCAGCGCCTGCATCCACTGCGTGATGACAGCAGCGCCTGCATCCACTGCGTGATGACAGCAGCCTACGTGATGACAGCAGCGCCTGCATCCACTGCGTGATGACAGCAGCGCCTGCATCCACTGCGTGATGACAGCAGCGCCTGCATCCACTGCGTGATGACAGCAGCGCCTGCATCCACTGCGTGATGACAGCAGCGCCTGCATCCACTGCGTGATGACAGCAGCGCCTGCATCCACTGCGTGATGACAGCAGCGCCTGCATCCACTGCGTGATGACAGCAGCGCCTGCATCCACTGCGTGATGACAGCAGCGCCTGCATCCACTGCGTGATGACAGCAGCGCCTGCATCCACTGCGTGATGATAGCAGCGCCTGCATCCACTGCGTGATGACAGCAGCGCCTGCATCCACTGCGTGATGACAGCAGCGCCTGCATCCACTGCGTGATGACAGCAGCGCCTGCATCCACTGCGTGATGATAGCAGCGCCTGCATCCACTGCGTGATGATAGCAGCGCCTGCATCCACTGCGTGATGACAGCAGCGCCTGCATCCACTGCGTGATGACAGCAGCGCCTGCATCCACTGCGTGATGACAGCACCGCCTGCATACACTGCGTGATGACAGCAGCGCCTGCATCCACTGCGTGATGACAGCAGCGCCTGCATCCACTGCGTGATGACAGCAGCGCCTGCATCCACTGCGTGATGACAGCAGCGCCTGCATCCACTGCGTGATGACAGCAGCGCCTGCATCCACTGCGTGATGACAGCAGCGCCTGCATCCACTGCGTGATGATAGCAGCGCCTGCATCCACTGCGTGATGATAGCAGCGCCTGCATCCACTGCGTGAAGACAGCAGCGCCTGCATCCACCGCGTGAAGACAGCAGCGCCTGCATCCACCGCGTGATGACAGCAGCGCCTGCATCCACCGCGTGATGACAGCAGCGCCTGCATCCACCGCGTGATGACAGCAGCGCCTGCATCCACTGCGTGATGACACCAGCGCCTGCATCCACTGCGTGATGACACCAGCGCCTGCATCCACTGCGTGATGACAGCAGCGCCTGCATCCACTGCGTGATGACAGCAGCGCCTGCATCCACTGCGTGATGACAGCAGCGCCTGCATCCACTGCGTGATGACAGCAGCGCCTGCATCCACTGCGTGATGACAGCAGCGCCTGCATCCACTGCGTGATGACAGCAGCGCCTGCATCCACTGCGTGATGACAGCAGCGCCTGCATCCACTGCGTGATGATAGCAGCGCCTGCATCCACTGCGTGATGATAGCAGCGCCTGCATCCACTGCGTGATGATAGCAGCGCCTGCATCCACTGCGTGATGACAGCAGCGCCTGCATCCACTGCGTGATGACAGCAGCGCCTGCATCCACTGCGTGATGACAGCAGCGCCTGCATCCACTGCGTGATGACAGCAGCGCCTGCATCCACTGCGTGATGACAGCAGCGCCTGCATCCACTGCGTGATGACAGCAGCGCCTGCATCCACCGCGTGATGACAGCAGCGCCTGCATCCACCGCGTGATGACAGCAGCGCCTGCATCCACCGCGTGATGACAGCAGCGCCTGCATCCACTGCGTGATGACAGCAGCGCCTGCATCCACTGCGTGATGACAGCAGCGCCTGCATCCACTGCGTGATGACAGCAGCGCCTGCATCCACTGCGTGATGACAGCAGCGCCTGCATCCACTGCGTGATGACAGCAGCGCCTGCATCCACTGCGTGATGACAGCAGCGCCTGCATCCACTGCGTGATGACAGCAGCGCCTGCATCCACTGCGTGATGACAGCAGCGCCTGCATCCACTGCGTGATGACAGCAGCGCCTGCATCCACTGCGTGATGACAGCAGCGCCTGCATCCACTGCGTGATGATAGCAGCGCCTGCATCCACTGCGTGATGACAGCAGCGCCTGCATCCACTGCGTGATGACAGCAGCGCCTGCATCCACTGCGTGATGACAGCAGCGCCTGCATCCACTGCGTGATGACAGCAGCGCCTGCATCCACTGCGTGATGACAGCAGCGCCTGCATCCACTGCGTGATGACAGCAGCGCCTGCATCCACTGCGTGATGACAGCAGCGCCTGCATCCACTGCGTGATGACAGCAGCGCCTGCATCCACTGCGTGATGACAGCAGCGCCTGCATCCACTGCGTGATGACAGCAGCGCCTGCATCCACTGCGTGATGACAGCAGCGCCTGCATCCACTGCGTGATGACAGCAGCGCCTGCATCCACTGCGTGATGACAGCAGCGCCTGCATCCACTGCGTGATGACAGCAGCGCCTGCATCCACTGCGTGATGACAGCAGCGCCTGCATCCACTGCGTGATGACAGCAGCGCCTGCATCCACTGCGTGATGATAGCAGCGCCTGCATCCACTGCGTGATGACAGCAGCGCCTGCATCCACTGCGTGATGACAGCAGCGCCTGCATCCACTGCGTGATGACAGCAGCGCCTGCATCCACTGCGTGATGACAGCAGCGCCTGCATCCACTGCGTGATGACAGCAGCGCCTGCATCCACTGCGTGATGACAGCAGCGCCTGCATCCACTGCGTGATGACAGCAGCGCCTGCATCCACTGCGTGATGACAGCAGCGCCTGCATCCACTGCGTGATGATAGCAGCGCCTGCATCCACTGCGTGATGACAGCCAGCAGCGCCTGCATCCACTGCGTGATGACAGCAGCGCCTGCATCCACTGCGTGATGACAGCAGCGCCTGCATCCACTGCGTGATGACAGCAGCGCCTGCATCCACTGCGTGATGACAGCAGCGCCTGCATCCACTGCGTGATGATAGCAGCGCCTGCATCCACTGCGTGATGATAGCAGCGCCTGCATCCACTGCGTGATGATAGCAGCGCCTGCATCCACTGCGTGATGACAGCGCCTGCATCCACTGCGTGATGACAGCAGCGCCTGCATCCACTGCGTGATGACAGCAGCGCCTGCATCCACTGCGTGATGACAGCAGCGCCTGCATCCACTGCGTGATGACAGCAGCGCCTGCATCCACTGCGTGATGACAGCAGCGCCTGCATCCACTGCGTGATGACAGCAGCGCCTGCATCCACTGCGTGATGACAGCAGCGCCTGCATCCACTGCGTGATGACAGCAGCGCCTGCATCCACTGCGTGATGACAGCAGCGCCTGCATCCACTGCGTGATGACAGCAGCGCCTGCATCCACTGCGTGATGACAGCAGCGCCTGCATCCACTGCGTGATGCATCCACGCGTGATGACAGCAGCGCCTGCATCCACTGCGTGATGACAGCAGCGCCTGCATCCACTGCGTGATGACAGCAGCGCCTGCATCCACTGCGTGATGACAGCAGCGCCTGCATCCACTGCGTGATGACAGCAGCGCCTGCATCCACTGCGTGATGATAGCAGCGCCTGCATCCACTGCGTGATGATAGCAGCCCCACCGCAGCGCCTGCATCCACTGCGTGATGACAGCAGCGCCTGCATCCACTGCGTGATGACAGCAGCGCCTGCATCCACTGCGTGATGACAGCAGCGCCTGCATCCACTGCGTGATGACAGCAGCGCCTGCATCCACTGCGTGATGACAGCAGCGCCTGCATCCACTGCGTGATGACAGCAGCGCCTGCATCCACTGCGTGATGACAGCAGCGCCTGCATCCACTGCGTGATGACAGCAGCGCCTGCATCCACTGCGTGATGACAGCAGCGCCTGCATCCACTGCGTGATGACAGCAGCGCCTGCATCCACTGCGTGATGACAGCAGCGTGATGACAGCAGCGCCTGCATCCACTGCGTGATGACAGCAGCGCCTGCATCCACTGCGTGATGACAGCAGCGCCTGCATCCACTGCGTGATGACAGCAGCGCCTGCATCCACTGCGTGATGATAGCAGCGCCTGCATCCACTGCGTGATGACAGCAGCGCCTGCATCCACTGCGTGATGACAGCAGCGCCTGCATCCACTGCGTGATGACAGCAGCGCCTGCATCCACTGCGTGATGACAGCAGCGCCTGCATCCACTGCGTGATGACAGCAGCGCCTGCATCCACTGCGTGATGACAGCAGCGCCTGCATCCACTGCGTGATGACAGCAGCGCCTGCATCCACTGCGTGATGACAGCAGCGCCTGCATCCACTGCGTGATGACAGCAGCGCCTGCATCCACTGCGTGATGATAGCAGCGCCTGCATCCACTGCGTGATGACAGCAGCGCCTGCATCCACTGCGTGATGACAGCAGCGCCTGCATCCACTGCGTGATGACAGCAGCGCCTGCATCCACTGCGTGATGACAGCAGCGCCTGCATCCACTGCGTGATGAAGCAGCGCCTGCATCCACTGCGTGATGACAGCAGCGCCTGCATCCACTGCGTGATGACAGCAGCGCCTGCATCCACTGCGTGATGACAGCAGCGCCTGCATCCACTGCGTGATGACAGCAGCGCCTGCATCCACTGCGTGATGACAGCAGCGCCTGCATCCACTGCGTGATGACAGCAGCGCCTGCATCCACTGCGTGATGACAGCAGCGCCTGCATCCACTGCGTGATGACAGCAGCGCCTGCATCCACTGCGTGATGATAGCAGCGCCTGCATCCACTGCGTGATGATAGCAGCGCCTGCATCCACTGCGTGATGACAGCAGCGCCTGCATCCACTGCGTGATGACAGCAGCGCCTGCATCCACTGCGTGATGACAGCAGCGCCTGCATCCACTGCGTGATGACAGCAGCGCCTGCATCCACTGCGTGATGACAGCAGCGCCTGCATCCACTGCGTGATGACAGCAGCGCCTGCATCCACTGCGTGATGACAGCAGCGCCTGCATCCACTGCGGCCTGCACATGCGTGATGACAGCAGCGCCTGCATCCACTGCGTGATGACAGCAGCGCCTGCATCCACTGCGTGATGACAGCAGCGCCTGCATCCACTGCGTGATGATAGCAGCGCCTGCATCCACTGCGTGATGACAGCAGCGCCTGCATCCACTGCGTGATGACAGCAGCGCCTGCATCCACTGCGTGATGACAGCAGCGCCTGCATCCACTGCGTGATGACAGCAGCGCCTGCATCCACTGCGTGATGACAGCAGCGCCTGCATCCACTGCGTGATGACAGCAGCGCCTGCATCCACTGCGTGATGACAGCAGCGCCTGCATCCACTGCGTGATGACAGCAGCGCCTGCATCACTGCGTGATGACAGCAGCGCCTGCATCCACTGCGTGATGACAGCAGCGCCTGCATCCACTGCGTGATGACAGCAGCGCCTGCATCCACGCGTGATGACAGCAGCGCCTGCATCCACTGCGTGATGACAGCAGCGCCTGCATCCACTGCGTGATGACAGCAGCGCCTGCATCCACTGCGTGATGACAGCAGCGCCTGCATCCACTGCGTGATGACAGCAGCGCCTGCATCCACTGCGTGATGACAGCAGCGCCTGCATCCACTGCGTGATGACAGCAGCGCCTGCATCCACTGCGTGATGACAGCAGCGCCTGCATCCACTGCGTGATGACAGCAGCGCCTGCATCCACTGCGTGATGACAGCAGCGCCTGCATCCACTGCGTGATGACAGCAGCGCCTGCATCCACTGCGTGATGACAGCAGCGGCCTGCATCCACTGCGTGATGACAGCAGCGCCTGCATCCACTGCGTGATGACAGCAGCGCCTGCATCCACTGCGTGATGACAGCAGCGCCTGCATCCACTGCGTGATGACAGCAGCGCCTGCATCCACTGCGTGATGACAGCAGCGCCTGCATCCACTGCGTGATGACAGCAGCGCCTGCATCCACTGCGTGATGAAGCAGCGGCCTGCATCCACTGCGTGATGACAGCAGCGCCTGCATCCACTGCGTGATGACAGCAGCGCCTGCATCCACTGCGTGATGACAGCAGCGCCTGCATCCACTGCGTGATGACAGCAGCGCCTGCATCCACTGCGTGATGACAGCAGCGCCTGCATCCACTGCGTGATGACAGCAGCGCTGCATCACTGCGTGATACAGCAGCGCCTGCATCCACTGCGTGATGATAGAGCGCTCACCCGCGTGATGAAGCAGCGCCTGCATCCCTGCGTGATGACAGCAGCCGCCTGCATCCACTGCGTGATGACAGCAGCGCCTGCATCCACTGCGTGATGACAGCAGCGCCTGCATCCACTGCGTGATGACAGCAGCGCCTGCATCCACTGCGTGATGACAGCAGCGCCTGCATCCACTGCGTGATGACAGCAGCGCCTGCATCCACTGCGTGATGATAGCAGCGCCTGCATCCACTGCGTGATGACAGCAGCGCCTGCATCCACTGCGTGATGACAGCAGCGCCTGCATCCACTGCGTGATGACAGCAGCGCCTGCATCCACTGCGTGATGACAGCAGCGCCTGCATCCACTGCGTGATGACAGCAGCGCCTGCATCCACTGCGTGATGACAGCAGCGCCTGCATCCACTGCGTGATGACAGCAGCGCCTGCATCCACTGCGTGATGACAGCAGCGCCTGCATCCACTGCGTGATGACAGCAGCGCCTGCATCCACTGCGTGATGATAGCAGCGCCTGCATCCACTGCGTGATGACAGCAGCGCCTGCATCCACTGCGTGATGACAGCAGCGCCTGCATCCACTGCGTGATGACAGCAGCGCCTGCATCCACTGCGTGATGACAGCAGCGCCTGCATCCACTGCGTGATGACAGCAGCGCCCTGCATCCACTGCGTGATGACAGCAGCGCCTGCATCCACTGCGTGATGACAGCAGCGCCTGCATCCACTGCGTGATGACAGCAGCGCCTGCATCCACTGCGTGATGACAGCAGCGCCTGCATCCACTGCGTGATGACAGCAGCGCCTGCATCCACTGCGTGATGACAGCAGCGCCTGCATCCACTGCGTGATGACAGCAGCGCCTGCATCCACTGCGTGATGACAGCAGCGCCTGCATCCACTGCGTGATGACAGGTCCATGAGCAAGCGCCTGCCATCCACTGCGTGATGATAGCAGCGCCTGCATCCACTGCGTGATGATAGCAGCGCCTGCATCCACTGCGTGATGATAGCAGCGCCTGCATCCACTGCGTGATGACAGCAGCGCCTGCATCCACTGCGTGATGACAGCAGCGCCTGCATCCACTGCGTGATGACAGCAGCGCCTGCATCCACTGCGTGATGACAGCAGCGCCTGCATCCACTGCGTGATGACAGCAGCGCCTGCATCCACTGCGTGATGACAGCAGCGCCTGCATCCACTGCGTGATGACAGCAGCGCCTGCATCCACTGCGTGATGACAGCAGCGCCTGCATCCACTGCGTGATGACAGCAGCGCCTGCATCCACTGCGTGATGACAGCAGCGCCTGCATCCACTGCGTGATGACAGCAGCGCCTGCATCCACTGCGTGATGACAGCAGCGCCTGCATCCACTGCGTGATGATAGCAGCGCCTGCATCCACTGCGTGATGATAGCAGCGCCTGCATCCACTGCGTGATGACAGCAGCGCCTGCATCCACTGCGTGATGACAGCAGCGCCTGCATCCACTGCGTGATGACAGCAGCGCCTGCATCCACTGCGTGATGACAGCAGCGCCTGCATCCACTGCGTGATGACAGCAGCGCCTGCATCCACTGCGTGATGACAGCAGCGCCTGCATCCACTGCGTGATGACAGCAGCGCCTGCATCCACTGCGTGATGACAGCAGCGCCTGCATCCACTGCGTGATGACAGCAGCGCCTGCATCCACTGCGTGATGACAGCAGCGCCTGCATCCACTGCGTGATGACAGCAGCGCCTGCATCCACTGCGTGATGATAGCAGCGCCTGCATCCACTGCGTGATGACAGCAGCGCCTGCATCCACTGCGTGATGATAGCAGCGCCTGCATCCACTGCGTGATGACAGCAGCGCCTGCATCCACTGCGTGATGACAGCAGCGCCTGCATCCACTGCGTGATGACAGCAGCGCCTGCATCCACTGCGTGATGACAGCAGCGCCTGCATCCACTGCGTGATGACAGCAGCGCCTGCATCCACTGCGTGATGACAGCAGCGCCTGCATCCACTGCGTGATGACAGCAGCGCCTGCATCCACTGCGTGATGACAGCAGCGCCTGCATCCACTGCGTGATGACAGCAGCGCCTGCATCCACTGCGTGATGACAGCAGCGCCTGCATCCACTGCGTGATGATAGCAGCGCCTGCATCCACTGCGTGATGACAGCAGCGCCTGCATCCACTGCGTGATGACAGCAGCGCCTGCATCCACTGCGTGATGACAGCAGCGCCTGCATCCACTGCGTGATGACAGCAGCGCCTGCATCCACTGCGTGATGACAGCAGCGCCTGCATCCACTGCGTGATGACAGCAGCGCCTGCATCCACTGCGTGATGACAGCAGCGCCTGCATCCACTGCGTGATGACAGCAGCGCCTGCATCCACTGCGTGATGACAGCAGCGCCTGCATCCACTGCGTGATGACAGCAGCGCCTGCATCCACTGCGTGATGACAGCAGCGCCTGCATCCACTGCGTGATGACAGCAGCGCCTGCATCCACTGCGTGATGACAGCAGCGCCTGCATCCACTGCGTGATGACAGCAGCGCCTGCATCCACTGCGTGATGACAGCAGCGCCTGCATCCACTGCGTGATGACAGCAGCGCCTGCATCCACTGCGTGATGACAGCAGCGCCTGCATCCACTGCGTGATGACAGCAGCGCCTGCATCCACTGCGTGATGACAGCAGCGCCTGCATCCACTGCGTGATGACAGCAGCGCCTGCATCCACTGCGTGATGATAGCAGCGCCTGCATCCACTGCGTGATGACAGCAGCGCCTGCATCCACTGCGTGATGACAGCAGCGCCTGCATCCACTGCGTGATGACAGCAGCGCCTGCATCCACTGCGTGATGACAGCAGCGCCTGCATCCACTGCGTGATGACAGCAGCGCCTGCATCCACTGCGTGATGACAGCAGCGCCTGCATCCACTGCGTGATGACAGCAGCGCCTGCATCCACTGCGTGATGACAGCAGCGCCTGCATCCACTGCGTGATGACAGCAGCGCCTGCATCCACTGCGTGATGACAGCAGCGCCTGCATCCACTGCGTGATGACAGCAGCGCCTGCATCCACTGCGTGATGACAGCAGCGCCTGCATCCACTGCGTGATGATAGCAGCGCCTGCATCCACTGCGTGATGAAGCAGCGCCTGCATCCACTGCGTGATGACAGCAGCGCCTGCATCCACTGCGTGATGACAGCAGCGCCTGCATCCACTGCGTGATGACAGCAGCGCCTGCATCCACTGCGTGATGACAGCAAGCGCCTGCATCCACTGCGTGATGACAGCAGCGCCTGCATCCACTGCGTGATGACAGCAGCGCCTGCATCCACTGCGTGATGACAGCAGCGCCTGCATCCACTGCGTGATGACAGCAGCGCCTGCATCCACTGCGGATGAAGCAGCGCCTGCATCACTGCGTGATGACAGCAGCGCCTGCATCCACTGCGTGATGAAGCAGCGCCTGCATCCACTGCGTGATGACAGCAGCGCCTGCATCCACTGCGTGATGACAGCAGCGCCTGCATCCACTGCGTGATGACAGCAGCGCCTGCATCCACTGCGTGATGACAGCAGCGCCTGCATCCACTGCGTGATGACAGCAGCGC
The DNA here is from genome assembly GCA_027943415.1 of Closterium sp. NIES-67. Classification (NCBI taxonomy): domain Eukaryota; kingdom Viridiplantae; phylum Streptophyta; class Zygnematophyceae; order Desmidiales; family Closteriaceae; genus Closterium; species Closterium sp. NIES-67. The sequence goes on along the minus strand of BQMB01001223.1, from coordinate 345,261 downwards.
CTGCATCCACTGCGTGATGACAGCAGCGCCTGCATCCACTGCGTGATGACAGCAGCGCCTGCATCCACTGCGTGATGACAGCAGCGCCTGCATCCACTGCGTGATGATAGCAGCCTGCATCCACTGCGTGATGACAGCAGCGCCTGCATCCACTGCGTGATGACAGCAGCGCCTGCATCCACTGCGTGATGACAGCAGCGCCTGCATCCACTGCGTGATGACAGCAGCGCCTGCATCCACTGCGTGATGACAGCAGCGCCTGCATCCACTGCGTGATGACAGCAGCGCCTGCATCCACTGCGTGATGACAGCAGCGCCTGCATCCACTGCGTGATGACAGCAGCGCCTGCATCCACTGCGTGATGACAGCAGCGCCTGCATCCACTGCGTGATGATAGCAGCGCCTGCATCCACTGCGTGATGACAGCAGCGCCTGCATCCACTGCGTGATGACAGCAGCGCCTGCATCCACCTGCGTGATGACAGCAGCGCCTGCATCCACTGCGTGATGACAGCAGCGCCTGCATCCACTGCGTGATGACAGCAGCGCCTGCATCCACTGCGTGATGACAGGCAGCGGCCCTGCATCCACTGCGTGATGACAGCAGCGCCTGCATCCACTGCGTGATGACAGCAGCGCCTGCATCCACTGCGTGATGACAGCAGCGCCTGCATCCACTGCGTGATGATCAGCAGCGCCTGCATCCACTGCGTGATGACAGCAGCGCCTGCATCCACTGCGTGATGACGCAGCGCCTGCATCCACTGCGTGATGACAGCAGCGCCTGCATCCACTGCGTGATGACAGCAGCGCCTGCATCCACTGCGTGATGACAGCAGCGCCTGCATCCACTGCGTGATGACAGCAGCGCCTGCATCCACTGCGTGATGACAGCAGCGCCTGCATCCACTGCGTGATGACAGCAGCGCCTGCATCCACTGCGTGATGACAGCAGCGCCTGCATCCACTGCGTGATGACAGCAGCGCCTGCATCCACTGCGTGATGACAGCAGCGCCTGCATCCACTGCGTGATGACAGCAGCGCCTGCATCCACTGCGTGATGATAGCAGCGCCTGCATCCACTGCGTGATGACAGCAGCGCCTGCATCCACTGCGTGATGACAGCAGCGCCTGCATCCACTGCGTGATGACAGCAGCGCCTGCATCCACTGCGTGATGACAGCAGCGCCTGCATCCACTGCGTGATGACAGCAGCGCCTGCATCCACTGCGTGATGACAGCAGCGCCTGCATCCACTGCGTGATGACAGCAGCGCCTGCATCCACTGCGTGATGACAGCAGCGCCTGCATCCACTGCGTGATGACAGCAGCGCCTGCATCCACTGCGTGATGACAGCAGCGCCTGCATCCACTGCGTGATGACAGCAGCGCCTGCATCCACTGCGTGATGACAGCAGCGCCTGCATCCACTGCGTGATGACAGCAGCGCCTGCATCCACTGCGGATGATAGCAGCGCCTGCATCCACTGCGTGATGATAGCAGCGCCTGCATCCACTGCGTGATGATAGCAGCGCCTGCATCCACTGCGTGATGATAGCAGCGCCTGCATCCACTGCGTGATGACAGCAGCGCCTGCATCCACTGCGTGATGACAGCAGCGCCTGCATCCACTGCGTGATGACAGCAGCGCCTGCATCCACTGCGTGATGACAGCAGCGCCTGCATCCACTGCGTGATGACAGCAGCGCCTGCATCCACTGCGTGATGACAGCAGCGCCTGCATCCACTGCGTGATGACAGCAGCGCCTGCATCCACTGCGTGATGACAGCAGCGCCTGCATCCACTGCGTGATGACAGCAGCGCCTGCATCCACTGCGTGATGACAGCAGCGCCTGCATCCACTGCGTGATGACAGCAGCGCCTGCATCCACTGCGTGATGACAGCAGCGCCTGCATCCACTGCGTGATGACAGCAGCGCCTGCATCCACTGCGTGATGACAGCAGCGCCTGCATCCACTGCGTGATGACAGCAGCGCCTGCATCCACTGCGTGATGACAGCAGCGCCTGCATCCACTGCGTGATGACAGCAGCGCCTGCATCCACTGCGTGATGACAGCAGCGCCTGCATCCACTGCGTGATGACAGCAGCGCCTGCATCCACTGCGTGATGACAGCAGCGCCTGCATCCACTGCGTGATGACAGCAGCGCCTGCATCCACTGCGTGATGACAGCAGCGCCTGCATCCACTGCGTGATGACAGCAGCGCCTGCATCCACTGCGTGATGACAGCAGCGCCTGCATCCACTGCGTGATGACAGCAGCGCCTGCATCCACTGCGTGATGACAGCAGCGCCTGCATCCACTGCGTGATGGACATAGCAGCGCCTGCATCCCACTGCGTGATGACAGCAGCGCCTGCATCCACTGCGTGATGACAGCAGCGCCTGCATCCACTGCGTGATGACAGCAGCGCCTGCATCCACTGCGTGATGACAGCAGCGCCTGCATCCACTGCGTGATGACAGCAGCGCCTGCATCCACTGCGTGATGACAGCAGCGCCTGCATCCACTGCGTGATGACAGCAGCGCCTGCATCCACTGCGTGATGACAGCAGCGCCTGCATCCACTGCGTGATGACAGCAGCGCCTGCATCCACTGCGTGATGACAGCAGCGCCTGCATCCACTGCGTGATGACAGCAGCGCCTGCATCCCACTGCGTGATGACAGCAGCGCCTGCATCCACTGCGTGATGACAGCAGCGCCTGCATCCACTGCGTGATGAAGCAGCGCCTGCATCCACTGCGTGATGACAGCAGCGCCTGCATCCACTGCGTGATGACAGCAGCGCCTGCATCCACTGCGTGATGACAGCAGCGCCTGCATCCACTGCGTGATGACAGCAGCGCCTGCATCCACTGCTGATGACAGCAGCGCCTGCATCCACTGCGTGATGACAGCAGCGCCTGCATCCACTGCGTGATGACAGCAGCGCCTGCATCCACTGCGTGATGACAGCAGCGCCTGCATCCACTGCGTGATGACAGCAGCGCCTGCATCCACTGCGTGATGACAGCAGCGCCTGCATCCACTGCGTGATGACAGCAGCGCCTGCATCCACTGCGTGATGACAGCAGCGCCTGCATCCACTGCGTGATGACAGCAGCGCCTGCATCCACTGCGTGATGACAGCAGCGCCTGCATCCACTGCGTGATGACAGCAGCGCCTGCATCCACTGCGTGATGACAGCAGCGCCTGCATCCACTGCGTGATGACAGCAGCGCCTGCATCCACTGCGTGATGACAGCAGCGCCTGCATCCACTGCGTGATGACAGCAGCGCCTGCATCCACTGCGTGATGACAGCAGCGCCTGCATCCACTGCGTGATGACAGCAGCGCCTGCATCCACTGCGTGATGACAGCAGCGCCTGCATCCACTGCGTGATGGACAGCAGCGGCCTGCATCCACTGCGTGATGACAGCAGCGCCTGCATCCACTGCGTGATGACAGCAGCGCCTGCATCCACTGCGTGATGACAGCAGCGCCTGCATCCACTGCGTGATGACAGCAGCGCCTGCATCCACTGCGTGATGACAGCAGCGCCTGCATCCACTGCGTGATGACAGCAGCGCCTGCATCCACTCGTGATGACAGCAGCGCCTGCATCCACTGGCGTGATGACAGCAGCGCCTGCATCCACTGCGTGATGACAGCAGCGCCTGCATCCACTGCGTGATGACAGCAGCGCCTGCATCCACTGCGTGATGACAGCAGCGCCTGCATCCCACTGCGTGATGACAGCAGCGCCTGCATCCACTGCGTGATGACAGCAGCGCCTGCATCCACTGCGTGATGACAGCAGCGCCTGCATCCACTGCGTGATGACAGCAGCGCCTGCATCCACTGCGTGATGACAGCAGCGCCTGCATCCACTGCGTGATGACACAGCGCCTGCATCCACTGCGTGATGACAGCAGCGCCTGCATCCACTGCGTGATGACAGCAGCGCCTGCATCCACTGCGTGATGACAGCAGCGCCTGCATCCACTGCGTGATGACAGCAGCGCCTGCATCCACTGCGTGATGACAGCAGCGCCTGCATCCACTGCGTGATGACAGCAGCGCCTGCATCCACTGCGTGATGACAGCAGCGCCTGCATCCACTGCGTGATGACAGCAGCGCCTGCATCCACTGCGTGATGACAGCAGCGCCTGCATCCACTGCGTGATGACAGCAGCGCCTGCATCCACTGCGTGATGACAGCAGCGCCTGCATCCACTGCGTGATGACAGCAGCGCCTGCATCCACTGCGTGATGACAGCAGCGCCTGCATCCACTGCGTGATGACAGCAGCGCCTGCATCCACTGCGTGATGACAGCAGCGCCTGCATCCACTGCGTGATGACAGCACGCCTGCATCCACTGCCGTGAATGACACAAAGCAGCGCCTGCATCCACTGCGTGATGACAGCAGCGCCATTGCATCACGCCATCCTCGTGATGACAGCAGCGCCTGCATCCACTGCGTGATGACAGCAGCGCCTGCATCCACTGCGTGATGACAGCAGCGCCTGCATCCACTGCGTGATGACAGCAGCGCCTGCATCCACTGCGTGATGACAGCAGCGCCTGCATCCACTGCGTGATGACAGCAGCGCCTGCAATCCACTGCGTGATGACAGCAGCGCCTGCATCCACTGCGTGATGACAGCAGCGCCTGCATCCACTGCGTGATGACAGCAGCGCCTGCATCCACTGCGTGATGACAGCAGCGCCTGCATCCACTGCGTGATGACAGCAGCGCCTGCATCCACTGCGTGATGACAGCAGCGCCTGCAATCCACTGCGTGATGACAGCAGCGCCTGCATCCACTGCGTGATGACAGCAGCGCCTGCATCCACTGCGTGATGAAGAGCGCCTGCATCCACTGCGTGATGACAGCAGCGCCTGCATCCACTGCGTGATGACAGCAGCGCCTGCATCCACTGCGTGATGACAGCAGCGCCTGCATCCACTGCGTGATGACAGCAGCGCCTGCATCCACTGCGTGATGACAGCAGCGCCTGCATCCACTGCGTGATGACAGCAGCGCCTGCATCCACTGCGTGATGACAGCAGCGCCTGCATCCACTGCGTGATGACAGCAGCGCCTGCATCCACTGCGTGATGACAGCAGCGCCTGCATCCACTGCGTGATGACAGCAGCGCCTGCATCCACTGCGTGATGACAGCAGCGCCTGCATCCACTGCGTGATGACAGCAGCGCCTGCATCCACTGCGTGATGACAGCAGCGCCTGCATCCACTGCGTGATGACAGCAGCGCCTGCATCCACTGCGTGATGACAGCAGCGCCTGCATCCACTGCGTGATGACAGCAGCGCCTGCATCCACTGCGTGATGACAGCAGCGCCTGCATCCACTGCGTGATGACAGCAGCGCCTGCATCCACTGCGTGATGACAGCAGCGCCTGCATCCACTGCTGATGACAGCAGCGCCTGCATCCACTGCGTGATGACAGCAGCGCCTGCATCCACTGCGTGATGACAGCAGCGCCTGCATCCACTGCGTGATGACAGCAGCGCCTGCATCCACTGCGTGATGACAGCAGCGCCTGCATCCACTGCGTGATGACAGCAGCGCCTGCATCCACTGCGTGATGACAGCAGCGCCTGCATCCCACTGCGTGATGACAGCAGCGCCTGCATCCACTGCGTGATGACAGCAGCGCCTGCATCCACTGCGTGATGACAGCAGCGCCTGCATCCACTGCGTGATGACAGCAGCGCCTGCATCCACTGCGTGATGACAGCAGCGCCTGCATCCACTGCGTGATGACAGCAGCGCCTGCATCCACTGCGTGATGACAGCAGCGCCTGCATCCACTGCGTGATGACAGCAGCGCCTGCATCCACTGCGTGATGATAGCAGCGCCTGCATCCACTGCGTGATGATAGCAGCGCCTGCATCCACTGCGTGATGATAGAAGCGCCTGCATCCACTGCGTGATGATAGCAGCGCCTGCATCCACTGCGTGATGATAGCAGCGCCTGCATCCAGTGCGTGATGATAGCAGCGCCTGCATCCACTGCGTGATGACAGCAGCGCCTGCATCCAGTGCGTGATGACAGCAGCGCCTGCATCCACTGCGTGATGACAGCAGCGCCTGCATCCACTGCGTGATGACAGCAGCGCCTGCATCCACTGCGTGATGACAGCAGCGCCTGCATCCACTGCGTGATGACAGCAGCGCCTGCATCCACTGCGTGATGACAGCAGCGCCTGCATCCACTGCGTGATGACAGCAGCGCCTGCATCCACTGCGTGATGACAGCAGCGCCTGCATCCACTGCGTGATGACAGCAGCGCCTGCATCCACTGCGTGATGACAGCAGCGCCTGCATCCACTCCGTGATGACAGCAGCGCCTGCATCCACTGCGTGATGACAGCAGCGCCTGCATCCACTGCGTGATGACAGCAGCGCCTGCATCCACTGCGTGATGACAGCAGCGCCTGCATCCACTGCGTGATGACAGCAGCGCCTGCATCCACTGCGTGATGACAGCAGCGCCTGCATCCACTGCGTGATGACAGCAGCGCCTGCATCCACTGCGTGATGACAGCAGCGCCTGCATCCACTGCGTGATGACAGCAGCGCCTGCATCCACTGCGTGATGACAGCAGCGCCTGCATCCACTGCGTGATGACAGCAGCGCCTGCATCCACTGCGTGATGACAGCAGCGCCTGCATCCACTGCGTGATGACAGCAGCGCCTGCATCCACTGCGTGATGACAGCAGCGCCTGCATCCACTGCGTGATGACAGCAGCGCCTGCATCCACTGCGTGATGACAGCAGCGCCTGCATCCACTGCGTGATGACAGCAGCGCCTGCATCCACTGCGTGATGACAGCAGCGCCTGCATCCACTGCGTGATGACAGCAGCGCCTGCATCCACTGCGTGATGACAGCAGCGCCTGCATCCACTGCGTGATGACAGCAGCGCCTGCATCCACTGCGTGATGACAGCAGCGCCTGCATCCACTGCGTGATGACAGCAGCGCCTGCATCCACTGCGTGATGACAGCAGCGCCTGCATCCACTGCGTGATGACAGCAGCGCCTGCATCCACTGCGTGATGACAGCAGCGCCTGCATCCACTGCGTGATGATAGCAGCGCCTGCATCCACTGCGTGATGATAGCAGCGCCTGCATCCACTGCGTGATGATAGCAGCGCCTGCATCCACTGCGTGATGACAGCAGCGCCTGCATCCACTGCGTGATGACAGCAGCGCCTGCATCCACTGCGTGATGACAGCAGCGCCTGCATCCACTGCGTGATGACAGCAGCGCCTGCATCCACTGCGTGATGACAGCAGCGCCTGCATCCACTGCGTGATGACAGCAGCGCCTGCATCCACTGCGTGATGACAGCAGCGCCTGCATCCACTGCGTGATGACAGCAGCGCCTGCATCCACTGCGTGATGACAGCAGCGCCTGCATCCACTGCGTGATGACAGCAGCGCCTGCATCCACTGCGTGATGACAGCAGCGCCTGCATCCACTGCGTGATGACAGCAGCGCCTGCATCCACTGCGTGATGACAGCAGCGCCTGCATCCACTGCCGTGATGACAGCAGCGCCTGCATCCACTGCGTGATGACAGCAGCGCCTGCATCCACTGCGTGATGACAGCAGCGCCTGCATCCACTGCGTGATGACAGCAGCGCCTGCATCCACTGCGTGATGACAGCAGCGCCTGCATCCACTGCGTGATGACAGCAGCGCCTGCATCCACTGCGTGATGACAGCAGCGCCTGCATCCACTGCGTGATGACAGCAGCGCCTGCATCCACTGCGTGATGACAGCAGCGCCTGCATCCACTGCGTGATGACAGCAGCGCCTGCATCCACTGCGTGATGACAGCAGCGCCTGCATCCACTGCGTGATGACAGCAGCGCCTGCATCCACTGCGTGATGACAGCAGCGCCTGCATCCACTGCGTGATGACAGCAGCGCCTCATCCATGCAGACGCATCCACTGCGTGATGACAGCAGCGCCTGCATCCACTGCGTGATGACAGCAGCGCCTGCATCCACTGCGTGATGACAGCAGCGCCTGCATCCACTGCGTGATGACAGCAGCGCCTGCATCCACTGCGTGATGACAGCAGCGCCTGCATCCACTGCGTGATGATAGCAGCGCCTGCATCCACTGCGTGATGATAGCAGCGCCTGCATCCACTGCGTGATGATAGCAGCGCCTGCATCCACTGCGTGATGACAGCAGCGCCTGCATCCACTGCGTGATGATAGCAGCGCCTGCATCCACTGCTGAAGATAGCAGCGCCTGCATCCACTGCGTGATGACAGCAGCGCCTGCATCCACTGCGTGATGACAGCAGCGCCTGCATCCACTGCGTGATGACAGCAGCGCCTGCATCCACTGCGTGATGACAGCAGCGCCTGCATCCACTGCGTGATGACAGCAGCGCCTGCATCCACTGCGTGATGACAGCAGCGCCTGCATCCACTGCGTGATGATAGCAGCGCCTGCATCCACTGCGTGATGATAGCAGCGCCTGCATCCACTGCGTGATGACAGCAGCGCCTGCATCCACTGCATCCACTGCGTGATGACAGCAGCGCCTGCATCCACTGCGTGATGATAGCAGCGCCTGCATCCACTGCGTGATGATAGCAGCGCCTGCATCCACTGCGTGATGATAGCAGCGCCTGCATCCACTGCGTGATGATAGCAGCGCCTGCATCCACTGCGTGATGACAGCAGCGCCTGCATCCACTGCGTGATGACAGCAGCGCCTGCATCCACTGCGTGATGACAGCAGCGCCTGCATCCACTGCGTGATGACAGCAGCGCCTGCATCCACTGCGTGATGACAGCAGCGCCTGCATCCACTGCGTGATGACAGCAGCGCCTGCATCCACTGCGTGATGACAGCAGCGCCTGCATCCACTGCGTGATGACAGCAGCGCCTGCATCCACTGCGTGATGACAGCAGCGCCTGCATCCACTGCGTGATGACAGCAGCGCCTGCATCCACTGCGTGATGACAGCAGCGCCTGCATCCACTGCGTGATGACAGCAGCGCCTGCATCCACTGCGTGATGACAGCAGCGCCTGCATCCACTGCGTGATGACAGCAGCGCCTGCATCCACTGCGTGATGACAGCAGCGCCTGCATCCACTGCGTGATGACAGCAGCGCCTGCATCCACTGCGTGATGACAGCAGCGCCTGCATCCACTGCGTGATGACAGCAGCGCCTGCATCCACTGCGTGATGACAGCAGCGCCTGCATCCACTGCGTGATGACAGCAGCGCCTGCATCCACTGCGTGATGACAGCAGCGCCTGCATCCACTGCGTGATGACAGCAGCGCCTGCATCCACTGCGTGATGACAGCAGCGCCTGCATCCACTGCGTGATGACAGCAGCGCCTGCATCCACTGCGTGATGACAGCAGCGCCTGCATCCACTGCGTGATGACAGCAGCGCCTGCATCCACTGCGTGATGACAGCAGCGCCTGCATCCACTGCGTGATGACAGCAGCGCCTGCATCCACTGCGTGATGACAGCAGCGCCTGCATCCACTGCGTGATGACAGCAGCGCCTGCATCCACTGCGTGATGACAGCAGCGCCTGCATCCACTGCGTGATGACAGCAGCGCCTGCATCCACTGCGTGATGACAGCAGCGCCTGCATCCACTGCGTGATGACAGCAGCGCCTGCATCCACTGCGTGATGACAGCAGCGCCTGCATCCACTGCGTGATGACAGCAGCGCCTGCATCCACTGCGTGATGATAGCAGCGCCTGCATCCACTGCGTGATGATAGCAGCGCCTGCATCCACTGCGTGATGATAGCAGCGCCTGCATCCACTGCGTGATGACAGCAGCGCCTGCATCCACTGCGTGATGATAGCAGCGCCTGCATCCACTGCGTGAAGATAGCAGCGCCTGCATCCACTGCGTGATGATAGCAGCGCCTGCATCCACTGCGTGATGACAGCAGCGCCTGCATCCACTGCGTGATGACAGCAGCGCCTGCATCCACTGCGTGATGACAGCAGCGCCTGCATCCACTGCGTGATGACAGCAGCGCCTGCATCCACTGCGTGATGACAGCAGCGCCTGCATCCACTGCGTGATGATAGCAGCGCCTGCATCCACTGCGTGATGATAGCAGCGCCTGCATCCACTGCGTGATGATAGCAGCGCCTGCATCCACTGCGTGATGACAGCAGCGCCTGCATCCACTGCGTGATGACAGCAGCGCCTGCATCCACGCAACGGAATGAAGAGCAGAGGGGGATGGATGTGACCACTTTGGATTGCTTTCTCTCCTCGTGTGCGTGTGTGGTGTGTGTGTGAGTGTTGTGGCGGGGACGAAGGGAGTGAGGATGTTTTGCTGTTTCTTTCTAATCTGTACAAAAGATTCAACTCGCAGACCACACCAGGTGATTTGTTTGTCTGCGAGCCTTTTTTGCAAGCGCACCTGCGTGTGCATACATGTGTGTTTCTTCACAGAGGTGACTACTATTAACGGAGCACTCATGAGAGTGTGAGGCTGAATGACATCAGGACTGTTTATATTATGCGAACAGCCCTACACGGGCCACGATTGATTGCATGAGGCCGTGACTTGCCCTCCCTGTCTGTTCTGTTCCCCCTCTCCTGCCCTGCTCCCCTGTTCTCCAGGCACGTGCCACGCTGGCACACATGCTGAAGACGCAGCTGGAGATGCGGAAGCTGTCACTCCAAGGGATCAAGGAGTAGGCGCCCCATGTCCAACTCCATCTCCTTCCGAGCTGTATCTTGCTTTTCGGCCCTTTTTCATCAAGCTCCTTTTTTGTCAGTTTCACCTGGCATCCACATGCATTGCTCCACATGCATTCCTCCGCGTGCATTGCTCCACGTGCATTGCTCCGCGTGCATTGCTACACGTGCATTGCTCCACGTGCATTGCTCCACGTGCATTTCTCCACGTGCATTGCTCCACGTGCATTGCTCCACGTGCATTGCTCCACGTGCATTGCTCCACATGCATTGCTCCGCGTGCATGCAGGCAGCGCCGGGCGGTGTGGGAGGTGCTGAAGCTGGCAGTGGGCGAGGTGGAGGAGGCCACCCAAGGGGAACCTGGCGGTGGGGCGAGCAGCAAGGGTGATGTAGAGTGCATGGAGGTGGAGGGAGGGGGAGGCAGCAAGCAATGAGGAACAGTGGAGGGGGAAACAAGGGGGGGAGATGGAGGTGGGGCTTGCCGTAAGATTGATGCACGGTGCACGGAGGGAGGTGGAGGGAGGGGGGTGGAGCGGACAATGAGCGGGAGAGAGCAGTGCGAGGCGGTGTGCAATGTGCTGCAGCTGGCAGTGGGTGACGTGGAAGAGGCACCAGGAGAGGGCGATGGCGGTATTGCGGGGGAGCATATTGAGGGAGCAATACCGCCAGCAATTCCGAGGGAGGGGGATGGCGGTACTGCTAGGAAGGGTGATGCGGGGTGCGTGGGAGTTAAGAGAGGGGGTGCGTGAACATATCGAGTGGGAGGGAGAGAGGCGTTTCCCTTCTCCGGGCAACAAGGGAGGGAGACAGGTTGGGTGGGAGCAGCAAGGGTGATGTGCGGTGCAAGGGAGTGGAGAGTGCGGATGACAATAAGGTGGGGAGAGCAACAGCGGGTGGTATGGGATGCACTAAATCTAGCAGTGTGGGGGGGGGGGGGGGGGGGGGGGGGGGGGGGGGGGGGGGGGGGGAGGGGGGCTGCTTGAGGTGCTCATGAGGGACATAAGAGGGATCAAGGTCGCCCTTGGTATTACACAACAGTGGGCGGGGTGGGAGGTGGAGGTGGCCCTGGTACTTGAGACTGGGTATCAACGAGAGGGGCGATGGAGGAGGGCACAGTGAATGGTGGGGAGGGAGGTGGAGACAGGGGGAGTCAGCACGTAATCGAGTTTCAAGTGAACGTGTAGCTAAGCATGTTCACAAACACGTATTCTTGTGCCGGGTTTTCTGGAGATTTTGACAGTTATCTTCTTCCCCTGTACGGAACTGTAAAAAACAAGCACCTTATTCACGCGTCCCAGGCCAGACTATGGTGCTAGAGACGTCGCGATACTGCCGTCTTGTCCACCCAGCAAGGTGAGCTAAGCTACCTACCCACCTAGCACGCACAGGCACACGCCCAGCAACAGCAAACAACTAGGAATGGGAATGTGGTCTACTCTAAATGTGGCGCCTGTTTTTCCCCCCTTGGGCGCCTTCAGACGTGCACAGCACCACCACAGCAGGTGCCACCGCACATCTAGGTCTCACTGCTGAGTGCCTTCTGCTCTCAACCTGCCCCCCATCCCCTCAGCACCCAACACCACACTAGCGCCCTCCTCAGCACCCAACACCATCTCCTCAAAATCCCTGTGTGGACTACATCCGCCCACTCCAACCCCCAGCAGCAACTACCACCCACTGCTCCCCTTCAGCCCCAACAACTACTCATATCTTCATCCCCCAACCCAGCCTGACCGCTCAGCACCCCACCACGCAGAACTGCCCGTTATCCGACGGCCAGGAGCAGGAGTTCGGGCCGGCAGCATAGTCGGGCACACGGGGCACCACCACGGCGGTGCCGCCAAAGAAGCAGGTGCCAGGCTGGCGGCCGTTCTGCTGGAAGTAGGCGTTGAAGGCGTGCGACGCATGCACTGCCAGTGCGCCCTCCCCCTGCCCCTGCCAGCACGCCCCTCCCGGCAGCACGGCCGAGCAGTCCACCCCACCGGGCCCACACGCCCAGTCCAGCGCCCTCTGCACCGCACCCATGTCCGCATGGCACGCAGGCGCGGGCGGGTAATGCGGCTGGACTGGGTCCGGGGGGTAGTACACAGGGTTTGGGGGGATGACTGGGTTGCGGGGGACAAATGCGCCCTGCTCCTCCTGGCAGGCGGCGACGCAGTACTGGCCGTTGGAGGAGGGGAAGGAGCAGGTGGGCGGTGCTGCGGCGTAGTTTGGAACGCGCGGCACGACCACCGCGTTGCCGCCGAAGAAGCAGGAGCCGGGGCGGTGGGCGTGGCTCTGGAAAATGGCGTTGAAGGCGAACGACGCGTGCAGGGGCACGTTGCCAGCCTGGAAGCATGCGCCGCCCGGCTGGATGGCACTGCAGTCAGCGCCCCCGGGCCCACACGCCCAATCCAGCGCGGCCTGCAGCGAGCCGGGGGCCACACCACAGCGCAGGTGGATGGGAGGGGTGGAGGGGGGGGTGGTGGGAGTGGGGTAGGTGATGTGATGAGTGGTGGGAGCAGGGGTGGAGGCTGGGGCTGGCTTGGCCTGGGCTGGCGTGGCCTGGGTCGGCTTGGCTCGGACTGGCTTGGCTCGGGCTGACTTGGCTCGGGCCGAACCTTTGTGGTGGTTTGTTGGCGAATGGGTTGGGGGACGGGGACTGCGGTTGCGGTGGCCTGGTATAGCATGGGCCGAACCGCCATGGTAGTTGCCGGGATGCCGCGTTGGCTTGGCTCGGGACGACGAGGCACGGGTGGTGCCTCGGTGTTTGGCCAGCTTGGCTCGGTTGGCTTGGCTGTGTGACGCGTTAAAATTTCTGGTGCCGTTGACACTGCCAGTGTCAGCAGCATCGCCAGTGGGGGATCCAGTGTCCTCTGAATCGGGGTCGGATGAATGAGAGTCGTTACCGACACTTCCACCACCACCCTCCCATGTGCCACCATCGTTGCCCCAACCATCATCCCAGCCTCCCACCGAACCATTGCCCGAACCTCCATTTGTACCATTATCCGTGCCACCCCCCCAGCCATTCCCACCTCCCTCCGAGCCATCCTCCCAAACTCCACCCGAACCATCTCCCGAATCTCCATTCCAAACGTCGTCCCAGCCTCCGCCCGAACCATCTACCGAACCTCCATTCCAGACATCGTCCCAAACTCCATCCGAACCGTCTCCTGAATCTCCATTCCAGACGTCGTCCCAACCTCCGCCCGAACCATCTCCCGAACCTCCATTCCAGACATCGTCCCAAACTCCATCCAAACCGTCTCCTGAATCTCCATTCCAGACATCATCCCAAACTCCGCCCGAACTGTCTCCCGAATCATCTCCCGAACCATCTCCCAAACCTCCATTCCAGACGTCGTCCCAACCTCCGCCCGAACCATCTCCCGAACCTCCATTCCAGACATCGTCCCAACCTCCGTCCGAAACATCTCCCGAGCCTCCATTCCAGACGTCGTCCCAACCTCCGCTTGAACCATCTCCCGAACCTCCATTCCAGACATCATCCAAACCTCCGCCCGAACCATCTCCCGAACCTCCATTCCAGACATCATCCCCAACTCCGCCCCAACCATCTCCCGAACCTCCACCCGAACCATCGTCCGAGCCTCCGCCCGAATCTAATGCAGAATCAGCGTCCTCCATTATCCCTCCTCCCATCTTCGCGTTCTGCTCCCTTATCGAGTCCAGCATCGGATTGGAACCTCCGTCCGAACCCCCTTCCGAACCTCCATCCGAACCACCACCCGAACCGCCATCCGAGCTGCCTCCATCCGACTCGCTGGACCACCAGCCTCCCATCTTTGCGTTCTGCTCCCTTAAAGTGTCAATCATAGAATTTCCACTATATCTAACCGCGCTGTGCTGCTGTCGGGCCGCGCCGCGATGGCGTCGATTGCGGTGGTGGTGGAGCCTTTCCGGACCCCGTAGCCGCTTCATGCTGTCGTACGCCGCACCGCCGCCGCCGCCGCCGCGGTTGGAGGAGGCGAGAGGCGCTTCCTCGAGAATCTCCACCGCATCGCCGTCGCGGTCAGCCCCGTCGAAAACTTTCACTCGCTGCCCGGAGGCGCGGTCGTACTCCATCCTACCACCATCACTGTCCGCCACCAGAAGCTCTCGCGGGCGGAACCTCGGGCCCCCGGCGAGCCCGGACAGATGACCGGACCTGCGACCGATCCTCGACGCGTGCCTCGGAACGAGCGTCCTCCCATGGGCTCGTGGCGAGTGCCTCCTTCCCAGTCGGCGACTGTAACGAGTCCTCGGACGCGGCTTCCAAGGGACAGACGCGAGCCTCGGCACGGTGGGGTGCTCCAGTGGAGCAAGCATCCTCCCAGTGGCTCGCGGCGAGTTGCTGGCTCGACTGAAGCGACTCGCTGGGCGCGGCGACCAGCGCGCGGAGGCGAAGGGGAGGACTTCGATGGGCGGAGTGGTGGCGGAGGCGGGGGAAGGCGGAGGCGGAAGCGTGGGTCTCCTGACCGCGCGGTGGCTGTGCAGCTGCCCGCCGGTTGGGCGCTGGTGACGGTAGTAATTATTGCTGTGGGGGCTGTGCGCCAGGCGCATGGGCTCGGCGCGCCTTGCCACCTCAGGTCGTCCCGGGAAGAACGGGTCACGACCACCGCGACCTGCGATGACGGACTGTAGTTGAATATGAAACGCGCACGATACGAGCAGGAGGACGAGCGAAACGCGCATCGGCGCCATGATGACGACAGCGGCGTGTCGCCCTACCAGGACGACCGTTACGAATTCTAGTAGAGATCGACCGCGCTCTAGGTGCTTTCTTGGAGCGACTTTACGATGGCTGGCGCAGTTCCTAATGGCTGCTTTGACGCGTGCAGATGGCGTTTCGCTGCGCTTCAAACTTCCTGTGGTCGATTACTGGCTTGTTCCAAAACGTTCGCAGATACAGTAATTTCCTGGCACTACTGACTTGCGCTTTTGAATCTAGAAGAAATTGGGGCGAGGGAGGGCGAGGAGAATCTTTTATGCTGGAGTTGACATGAGAGAGGAGCAGCAAAGGAAGAAAGAAACATGCCGCGCTAGCGGGGCGTCAAACCTGCTTCAGCGTTTAGCGACTCCAGCGCAGCAAATGCGACATTCGCCGCGCCTCGTCTAACTATCCATGCCACTGGACACGGTCGTGCTTTTCGCATGAGTTGCATATGTCCGCCAGCCGAGCTAGACCTCGCCCGTTTGCCATTCGCTCGCCAGGTAACATGGCTGTCGCGAACTCGCTATGCACATCACATCTACGCTGGACTCGGCAAGCAAGGGAATCACTTGCCTTGCTGCCACGTGCAATCATCGCAGCTTCTGCGACTATTGACGGGAGGCGGCTGCGTGTGACTTTGTTGGCGCAATGGCAGCTAAGCATTCACTCCGTTACAAACCTGGAACTTCCCGAGGTTGACCGCGGCGACTGGGCCTGGCGAAGACAAAAAATTAACATACATTTTGTGTATGCAATCGTTACAAATGTGCTATCGTAAGAATTTTAACAGAATGCTATCTAACACCATACCCATGCATAAGT
The DNA here is from genome assembly GCA_027943415.1 of Closterium sp. NIES-67. Classification (NCBI taxonomy): domain Eukaryota; kingdom Viridiplantae; phylum Streptophyta; class Zygnematophyceae; order Desmidiales; family Closteriaceae; genus Closterium; species Closterium sp. NIES-67. Next base: position 328,966 of record BQMB01001223.1, on the reverse strand, counting down.
GGAGGTCAGCGCAGCTACCGTACAATTATCCGCCAACTTTGAAAATCCACTCACAAAATAACATTCTTTCCTCCAGAACGAGTATTTCACCCCTCCTTTGCAGCAATATTCAAGGCGCACTTATCTCAAAGTTTAACACAACTCCTATTCAGTTTTTCACCTCTTGCTCTTCACCTTGCTCCCCCCCACTGGCTGCCACCTCTCCATCACTCTCCCCGTCACTCTCCCCCCCATCACTCTCACTCCCAGACACAACTCCCCCGCGTGCCTCGGCCCGCTTGCTCCTCTCTGCCGCGCGCTTGCTCTTCTCCTCTGCAGCCGCCATGCGCTGCAGCACGGCCTTGTTGGGCGCCAACACCATGTGCATGGACCGCCCCTCCAGATGCGCTTTGGACTCCACTATGGCTAGCTGCAAGAGGGGGCAAGGGAGAAAGGAGAATAGACCGAGGGGGTTTGGTTGGCACTTCTCTGCTGCCCCCATGCACTGCAGCACCGCCTTGTTGGACGCCAGCACCATCCTCACCTCTGCCACATCCTCACCTCTGCCACGTCCTCGGCTCACCTCGGCATCACCCTCACCTCAGCCACGTCCTGCTGGAACTTGTCAAAGAGCTTCACTCCAAGCTCCTTGAACTCCATCTCGCGCCCGCGGAACTGCGCCGTCAGCTTCACCTGCGGAGAGCGGGTGGGGCGAAGGGAGGCGGCAGTGAGGGGGGTGGTGGACGCATTGGCCTCGGCTCCTTGAAGGAGGGGAGTAGTGGAAAGCGCTGTCCTCAGCCCCTTGAAATGAAGGACTGAGGCAGGTGAGACACTGTCGTGCTTGCGACAGGAACTGCGGCGGCCGCTTCGCGTGAGGCAGATGGGTGAGGGGAGGGGAGGGGAGGAAGGGAACGAACTCACCCGTTGGCCTCCACCTCCCGCCCGCAAAAGAAAGCTGAGCAATCAGCTGCACCTCACCATCTCACTAGCATGCATCTCACCTTATCACCAGCATGCATCTCACCTTATCACCAGCATGCATCTCACCTTATCACCAGCATGCATCTCACCTTATAACCAACAGGCATCTCACCTTATAACCAGAATGCATAAGAGCCAAGTATCCGCACCTTATCGCCGTCATGCAGGAACTTAAGAGCTTGCTTCAGGCGCACATTGTAATCCCCGGTGTCAATGTTGTACCTAGCTCACGGGGAAAGAAAGTTGAACAGGAACCACAGGGAAGGGAACAAGGTGGGTAAGTACAGGGGAAAGGGGGGGTGGAGTGGAGGAGGGAGGAGAGACGGCGAGGAAGTGTAGAACCAATTTGAAGGAAAAAAGACACTCGGTGTTGACAGAAGAGTCAGTCGTGCAATGAGGGTAGTATGTCCATGCCATCACGCAATCCATCCAAGTGTCAGCTCGCAATCCTAATGTCAGCATGTAATCCTAATGTCAACATGCAATCTCAATGTCAGCATGCAATCCGAATGTCAGCATGCAGTCCGAATGTTAGCATGCAATCCCAATGTCAGCATGCAATCCCAATGTCAGCATGCAATCCCAATGGATATGTCCGCATTGTCAACATATGGAGAAGCGGGAGAGGGGACACAACATAAGCAATTACGGCAGGGGGGAGACGAGGGGGGAAGGGGAGGATGGAGGCGGGAAGAGGTGGGAGAGGGGGGGAGAGGTGGGGAGAGGGGGGGAAGGGCGCATGGGTATGAGGGGAAGTATGCTGTTGGAGGCGGGATAAGAGAGCTGGCAGGGCTCACCACAACTCGAGGGCTCACCGCATTTTGAGTTCCTTGAGTTCCTGGCGGCTGGCAGCAGCCTTCTTCTGCTGCTCCCGCTTCTTCTTCTGCTGCTCGTAGCGGAACTTGCTATAACGGGGATGAAACGGGAATGAAGCAGGTTTGCACGAAGCGCCGAAAATCAGAATAGTGGGTTTCATCAGCAGGGCAAGACTAAGGAAGGCAGGAAAAAAATGAGAAAAAACACAAAACTGTCAACAAATCGCCGGACAACTGGCGCGTGTCAGCGTCCAACTGGTGCTCACCTGTCAGCGTCCAGCTGGTGCTCACCTGTAGTCCATTATCCGCGCGACAGGGGGCTTGGCATCAGGTGCTATCATCACCTGCTCGCATGGCATGGGGGGAACCATTTGGGAAAGAGCAGACGCGAGGGGATGCAGCCCACAGCTCACAGTATGGCCCAACGTGCCCTCGCTCAATGTGCCCACGCTCAATGTGCCCTCGCTCAATGTGCCCTCGCTCAATGTACCCTCACTCAATGTGCCCTCACTCAATGTGCCCTCGCTCAATGTGCCCTCACTCAATGTGCCCTCACTCAACGTGCCCACGCTCAACGTGTCCTCACTCAATGTCCCCTCACTCAATGTGCCCTCGCTCAATGTGCCCTCACTCAATGTGCCCTCGCTCAATGTGCCCTCGCTCAATGTGCCCTCGCTCATTCTGCGAAATTGAGCTCCGAGGCCACAGGCTTGAGCCTGCGTGACTGAGGGTGTTACAGGGTTGTCGCACGAGAAAAAAGAGTTCCGCAATCAACCACAACAGAGGAATATCCTTGACAAATTTTGACAGCGACAAAAACGGGGAAACCAGGGTGTGCAATTCCAACAGATACTTTGTTTGGCGAGCAGTGGGGTTGATTTTTTTGCGAGTCTGGTTTATCACAATACTGGTTTGCCACAGGTTAGCACTTTCTGCCGAATTGTTTCGCTGATGTTGTGACGAAGACTTGTTTACACTCTCGCGTGGCTCAATGTCTGCATGAATTCTGGGGCGCATTTCTCAGTTTACGCACGAAATTGAGCCACGGGCTCGGTTTTGGCCCCGAATCAAGCCAAATTTCGCCCGCCCTTACCATGGCAGCTTTTAGTGTTACAATGCCAGCGCAGAGTGTTACACTGCCAGCTCATAGTGTTACAACGTTGTCTCAGTGTTACTGTGCCAGCTCACGGTGTTACAATGCCAGCTCACAGTGTTACAATGCCAGCTCACAATGTTACACTGCCAGCTCACAACGCTTCAATGCCAGCTCACAACGCTTCAATGCCAGCTCACAATGTTTCAATGCCACCTTACAGCGCTTCAACACCACGTCACAGTGCTGCAACGCCATTTGCAATTCCCCACAAAAGTGACTCACCCGATCCAACCCCGCCTCCCTCCCTGGCCTTTTGAGTGAGCACACCTTGGCACACCTTGGCACACATCGGCACACCTCGGCACACCTACAGCAGGACTCACCAGATCCAGCCCTGCTTCCCTGGCCTTGGACAGCGCCTCCTCTCTCGATACAATCCCCAGCTGCGTGCGGCCGCAGAGACAGGGCCCACGGCGACACACAACAAGGAAAAGAAAGAACGAAAGAAAAAAACGGCAATAATGAAAAGAAAGAAAGAAAAACGGCAATAATGTTTCCCTGGTAATAACGAGATTCCCTTGAGGCTATCTAATTCTCTCCAGACACCATCGATCTTCCCAGGCTGTGGCATCCCCTCCGGACAAGACAATGACATTCCTTCCCCCCAACCAATCTCCCTCGAAGCAGCGTGAGTGCCGCGTCGCTCACCAGGCTCTGGTCTTCCGCGAGAAGGCGAAGCGTGGGGACCCTGCCAGGCCACACAGCACACGGGGCACACGCATGGCGCACGGGGCACACGCATGGCACACGGGGCACGCGCATGGCACACGGGGCACACGCATGGCACACGACTTTAGGGACAAGGAGGGCGGATAACGAGAGGCTGAGGCGGCGAGGGGGTGTACGATCAGGACAAGGGAGAAGAGATCAACCTCCCTCCCTCCCTCCCTCCTTCCACGGACAGAAATCGGCACCAGGTCCTGCGGTTTTCGAATCGACTCAAAAGCAGCCCCATGATCATTCTCCTCATCGGGTCTAGGTCCTCTCAACCCCCCGCCTGACCCCCGCCTCACCCCCGCCTGACCCCCGCCTCACCCCCGCCTCACCCCCGCCTGACCCCCGCCTGACCCCCGCCTCACCCCCGCCTCACCCCCGCCTCACCCCCGCCTCACCCCCGCCTCACCCCCGCCTCACCCCCGCCTCACCCCCGCCTCACCCCCGCCTCACCCCCGCCTCACCCCCGCCTCACCCCCGCCTCACCCCCGCCTCACCCCCGCCTCACCCCCGCCTCACCCCCGCCTCACCCCCGCCTCACCCCCGCCTCACCCCCGCCTCACCCCCGCCTCACCCCCGCCTCACCCCCGCCTCACCCCCGCCTCACCCCCGCCTCACCCCCGCCTCACCCCCGCCTCACCCCCGCCTCACCCCCGCCTCACCCCCGCCTCACCCCCGCCTCACCCCCGCCTCACCCCCGCCTCACCCCCGCCTCACCCCCGCCTCACCCCCGCCTCACCCCCGCCTCACCCCCGCCTCACCCCCGCCTCACCCCCGCCTCACCCCCGCCTCACCCCCGCCTCACCCCCGCCTCACCCCCGCCTCTCCCCCGCCTCACCCCCGCCTCACCCCCGCCTGACTCAATCCTCTCCCCCCTATCCCCGACCCTCGCCCATCGTCAAGCGCCTTCGCGCGCCTCTCGGAACCCGCTCTTAAGACGCCTCGAAAGGTGAATGAGACGAATGAGTGGCGACGGCTCTAAAGACCCCTCGAGAAACAGATCCGAATCAGCCCAGCCCTACAGCCACCCCACGCCGCTTAAGCTCCGCCCGCGGCTAATCCACGGCTAGGGCGGGTTAAGAACCTGTGGTTCCGTCCGCGGCAGATCCACACACCATGGTTTCCGACGTGCCTCCAAACCTCCCGTGCCCGTCGCCGTGTCCGAAAGAGGGAAGCCAAACCCGCGAGCACGAGCTGCTACACGCGCAAGCTCGGCGCGCCGCATTGCCCCTCCGCTCCCTCACGGATTGCTTTCGCAAACCTAGTGTGGAGGATTGCCCCAACATTACTGTTCATCCCCGGCCGGCTTCACCTGAAATCACTGTTCACATGCGATTCGCCTCACCTGATGTCACTGTTCATCTGCGGCCCGTCCTTATCATCCGTCTGTTGCTGCTGCTGCCGTCTCATCGGCGGCCTTTGCGACGGCCGCGCACCAGCCGGCCGCGGCCGCGCGCCGCCCGCCCTCGCCGTCACTTCTAAGCGCGCCGAGCCCTTGCCTCCATGCGACCACCCGTGGCTGGAACCACGGGTGCCGACAAAACCGATGGATATTTTTGAAACGGATTGGAGTATACCGGCTGGTGGTAACAATGTGACGGACGGGGGCTGGTTCGCGGGACTTGTGATGGCGGCCATCAGTTCTGGACGACCGGTGCCAACGCGCGGCCCTGCGATGTGAGCTAGTGCTGACGCCATGGATGGGAGGGAGTGGATCACTGGAGGTCGGTGGCAATCTGATCTTTCGGCAACTTCTAGGATTTTTTCGAAGTGATTCGCTGGCGACTGTCCGCTTCGCTAGTATGGAGAAGAACCGTACTCCGGTGTAAAGCAAGTTATTTTTACTATATTCAAAATCGAAGCTGTGCGACGTTCCCTAGAACCAGGGAGGCTGTGCCTAGAGGTCAGTGACCTGGAGATTTGAGACTCTAGAACAGAAGGGAAGAGGATCCGAGGTTTATCCAACGGAGACGGGGGTAGGACTGGCAAATGCTGGGCTCGATATAGGGAGAGGATAGAGACCCGTGGATTGATGCGACGTGGCTCAGCCCTGCTGGCTGCACCCAAACACTGAACGTGGAGGTGTTAGGGCGTGTCCAGCGCGTATGTTTACGATACGTACACGGATCACGGTTCGGTAGGATACATTGGGATTGGGAGCCGTTATCGCGATTCGCCACGCTGGACCGCTGACAATCACATTATACCGAATAAAATGAATTTTAAACGTACGTGCTGGACGTCCCGCGTACGTGTGTATAACAAACTGCCATATAATGTTGCCATATTTTATACGAAACCTTGCTGCTTCTTATAATTTCTACAAACTTGACATCCATGAATCACATAATTAAATATATCAAACTATAAAATAATCAAGTCAAGAACGTTTAATTGTTGCATATGGAATTGAAATTGGTAGGCATGTTATCGAAGTGTAAAATTAACTCAGCATATATTCCTGCTTCTCCATCCCCGCTGGAGATCCCATGACGGGAATGAAACAGTTGACCATACCTTCTTCCGCGTTATCGCACCAAACCGAACCCAGCCTTCTCTAGCCTAGTCGCTGCAGTCAACCTCCGAATTCCCCTCCCCTGGCTTGGCTTAGTTGGCCAATCGCAGCCAGCCCAGCGAAGTCGCACAGGGCACCTTCTTCGTGTCTAAGTGTCGCAGGAACGGAAAGAACCCCACGTGGCACCAACAAGTTTCGCAAATCGCATTCCTGCCGAGTCCAACGAGGCTCATTGGCAGTCGGAGGTGGTGCTGGCGAATCCACAATTTCCAAGTTACGCATCGCCGGCGACTTACTCCAAGGCAACATCGGGCGACTCCAGCGAAATGCGCTGTTTCGCGGATGGAATGGGTAGAGGCGCGAATTCGACATTTGCTGCGCTGGATTCGCTGGGAGCCGAATCTCGTTCGCCTTCCTGCCAGCAATGCTTCGAGTTTCTTTGTATCCCTTCCGCTCACCTCATCCTGCACCCTCCATTCAAAAGCAGAGGCTTGTATCCCTTCAAAGTAATCTTTTAGAACAGACGACGGCGAACGAAGTAGGGCAATCTGCTTCCCGAGAATTTAATCCTTCACGCAATTCTAGGTGAAGATCATAGAGGTAGAGTGGTTTTTTTTTAAGGAAAAAGGCTCGCCGCATAGTAGCGTATGCCCCAAGGTACTAGGGCGCTGCCCTAGGTTAGTCGTCATGGCGTCATCACGCGTCGCAGTCATCTTCCTCCTCGTCGCATGCACTCTCCAAGCCGTCGCAGGCCGCGGTAGGTTCTTCCCCGGCCACCACGCACCAAGGCGCGCCGAGCCCATGCGCGTGGCGCACGGCCAGCACCGCAACCACAATCGCCACCATTTGCGCCCAACGGGCGCGTGGCTGCACGGATTCCGCGCGGCCAGGAGCCCCAATCTTCCGACTCCGCCTTCCCCCGCCTCCGCCACCACTCCGCCCATCGAAGTCTTAGGGCGTCGGCCGCGGCATTCGCTCGCCAGGGCGCTTGTTCCGAGCCACGCGCCGAGGCTCGGAGGTCACAGGTCCGGTCACCCGGCCAGGCTCGGCGGCGGGCCGAGGTTCCGTCCGCGCGAGCTTCTTGCGGACAGCGACGGCGGAAGGATCCAGTTTGACCGCGGCACGGGGCATCGAGTAAAAGTTTTCGACGGGACTGACCGCGACGGCGACGTGGTGGAGATTGTCGAGGAGGTGCCTCGCAGCTCCTCCAGCCGCGGTGGCGGCGGCGGCGGTGCGGCGTACGACAGCATGAGGCGGCTCGGGCGTCCGGAAAGGCGCCATCGTCGCCACAGCCGACGCCATCACAGCGCGGCGCCTCGACAGCAGCACAGCGTGGTTCGATATAGTAACCCGATATTGGACTCTATGGCGGAGCAGAACGCCCAGATGGGAGGTCCCCCGGGAGGGATTATGGCGGGCTATACTGACTCGGGTGCCGGCTCCGACAGCGGAATGGACGAGGAGAGCTCAGGGGGAGGGGGAGATTGGCCGATGCTGGGCGCCATAGATGAGCAGAACCAAAGGATGGGCGGCTGGGACTATGGCTCGGACGGTGGCTCGGACGGTGGCTCGGATGGAACCTGGGATTATGGCTCGGAAGGAGGTTCGGAAGATGGTTCGGGCGGAAGCTGGGAAGAAGATTCGGGTGCGAATTGGTACGACGGTTCGGATGCTGGCTGGGATGATGGTTCGGGCGGAGTCTGGGATGATGGCTCTGGAGGAGGCTGGGATGTGGATTCCGGTGGAGGCTCGGACTATGCTTCGGGCGGAGGCTCGGACTATGGTTCGGGTGGAGCCTCAGACTATGGTTCGGGCGGAGGTTGGGACGATGGTTCGGGAGGAAGCTGGGATGATGGCACGGGCAGCGATAGTGGCACATGGGAGGGCGGTGATGGAAGCGGCGATTATAATTCTGATTCGTTTGAATCCCCTTCGAACGGCTCCGATTTTTCCGCTGGTGGTGACTACTATGCTGCTGACACTGGCGGCACCGACGCAGCGTACAAGCCTCTGGTCAGCTCCCGAACTGGCGCCCACCGAGCCTCGACTTCCCGAGCCAGGCGAGTCCGGAATCCGGGCAACCACCACGGTGGATCGGCCCATGCCAGTCCAGGCCACCGCAATGGTAACCGCCGCCCCTCAGCCCACGTGGCACCGAAGCTGCACGCAGGTTCGTCCCGAGCCAAGGCAGTCCAAGCCTCGGGAGCAGGTGTGGTGGCCGTGCCTGCAGCAAAAGCGGCGAAGCACAGCACCTTGGTTGAGAGTGCGGGTGATGGTGGCAGTGGTGGCAGCACCGACAGTTCTGGCGGTTACGGCCGGGCCAGTATTACAGGGAGTGGTCATAGCACAGGCAGTGGTGGCCTCACGGGCAGTGCTGGCCACACGGGTAGTGGTGGCAGCACCAGCAGGGGTGGCAGCACCGGCAGTGGTGGCAGCACCGGCAGTGGTGGCTTCACTGGTACTGGTGGTAGCGCCAGCAGTGACGACAGTGAGAGCAGCAGTGAAGAGGAGAGCGACGACGTGGAACCTGCAGCAGCCGATGGCGATGAGGACGTTTTCACGCCCATCGCCCCTCCTGGTGGTGCTGGTAGCTCCGGCAGCAGAGGCAGCACTGGAAGCGGTGGCAGCACGGGCAGCGGTGGCAGCACCGGCAGTGGTGGCAGCACCGGCAGTGGTGGCAGCACGGGCAGCGGTGGCAGCACCGGCAGTGGTGGCAGCACGGGCAGCGGTGGTAGTACTGGCAGCGGTGGTGGAGTGGAAGGAGACGAGGATTCAGAAGCAGGCGAGGGGTCATACGACGATGATGGCGATGCCGATGATGTCACTCCCATCGACGGCAATGGTGGTACTGATGGCGGCCCTACCCCTCCAATCGCCCCCCCCAGCAGTCCTCCCACCACTCCCCCCACCACCCCTCCCACCACCCCTCCCACCACTCCTCCCACCACCACTCCCCCCACCGTCACCCCCATCACTCCTCCCACCACCCCTCCCGTCTACACTCCCCCCCACATCCACCCTCACCTACGCTGCGGTGTGGCCCCCGGCTCGCTGCAGGCTGCGCTGGACTGGGCGTGTGGGCCCGGGGGCGCTGACTGCAGAGCCATCCAGCCTGGTGGTGCATGCTTCCAAGCTGGCAACGTGCCGCTGCACGCGTCGTTCGCCTTCAACGCCATTTTCCAGAGCCACGCCCACCGCCCCGGCTCCTGCTTCTTCGGCGGCAACGCGGTGGTCGTGCCGCGCGTTCCAAACTACGCCGCTGCACCGCCCACCTGCTCCTTCCCCTCCTCCAACGGCCAGTACTGTGTTGCAGGCTGCCAGGAGGTGGCAGTCGTCCCCCGGAACCCTGTGTACCACCCCCCTGACCCCGTTCAGCCGTTCTACCCGCCCGCGCCTGTCTGCCGGGCGGACATGGGCGCCGTGCAGAGGGCGCTGGACTGGGCGTGTGGGCCCGGCGGGGTGGACTGCTCGGCCGTGCTGCCGGGAGGGGCGTGCTGGCAGGGGCAGGGGGAGGGCGCGCTGGTAGTGCATGCGTCGCACGCCTTCAACGCCTACTTCCAGCAGAATGGACGGCGCCCCGGCACCTGCTTCTTCGGCGGCACCGCTGTGGCAGTGCCCCGTGTGCCCGACTACGCTGCCGGCCCGCCCTCCTGCTCCTGGCCATCGGGTAACGGGCAGTTCTGTGTGGTGGGGTGCTGAGGGAATGGGTAGAATGGCTTGGGTGGGGTGCTGAAGGGATGGGGTTTCGTGGTGAGGCGCTGAGGGGATGGGTAGGGTTTTGCATCATGGGGTGGGGTGCTTTGTGGATCTGCTCGGGGGTTGAGCTTTCTGGGTTTTTTCTATGGAAGTAAATGCGTGAGCAGTATGGCATAGGAGATGATGGTGTTGGAGAGCAATATCCCATGCTAATATTTGCTCTAGGGTGGTGTCTAGGCTTTTGGTTGAAATATTTGTCCTGGGACACCTTTTTCATTTCTCTGGATACGAATATATGACACATTGATTATTATGGGATGGTTGGATTTTGAAGAAACCTTTTCACCTCACAACGATATAAGAGAATGAGTCTTGATATGTTGCCGTCCACCTCACAGACCTGGATTCTTATTGACCATTGTGCAATAACGCGTCCAATACGGATTCATAGCTCACTCGCCTCTTTCAGTGCCCTAAACCTCCAGCTTATAGCTGGGGATAGGTTGAACCCTTCTCCCTCCCCACAGGCCGCGAAGGTAGACCGTTCTGTTGAGCAGTACGTTGGCTTCCGGGGCACTTGTATGCTTGCAGGGAGGATATATCGCAACGGCTCTTAGAATTGCGCGAGTTTGCGTGGGTTCGAGTGTGCTCGTGTGAGTTCGCGTCGGAGACGAGGGGCCGCTGCCGCTCATCTGGGCCAATCGCCGGCGCAGGATGTATCGCGCCCGCGGCGGTGACCGTGGGCGGGGGCGTGGGGGAAGATCGGGGGGCGGTGGCGGGCGGGGCAGAGGCGGAAGAACAGCTTCTGGCGGAAGGGGTCGCGCGGGGGGAGGGGGAGCCGGGCGGAAAAGAGCGCGGAACGAGTTAATTGACGACGGGGAGAGGGAGGAGTCTTTTTTCGCGCGGGCGGAAGAGGCGGCGGAGGACGACGCGGAGCTCGGATCGGAGGGGGAAGGGGAGGATGCGCGCGTGGTGGAGAGCGCGGAGGCGAAACGCCTGCGCATTGCGCGGTCGTACCTGTCGGAAGTGAAGCGGGCTGCGGCGCTGGCAGCGCGGGAGAAAGCGGAAGAAGAGGCGGAAGAGGCGGAAGATAGAGACGGGGAGGGGGGGATTGATGGGGAAGGGGAAAGCGAAGAGGAGGAGGATGAGGGGGAGGAAGGGGATGAAGACGATGGGGGGGAGGGGGACGAGGGGGACGAGGGTTTAAGAGAGGAGCAGGACGCGTTAATAGCGGCCCGATTGAAGCAGGATGCGTTAGAAGAGAGCGGCAGGGTGATCCGCCGAATCGCGACGAGATACATCCCTTCCACGTCAGCAACGCCAGGCCAGTCAGTGGGACGCAGACACAGGCAGTCCGTGACAGGTGTCGCGCTCTCATTGGACGACAGAACGGGCTTTGCTGTTTCGAAAGACGGGCTAATAATCGGCTGGGACGTGGAATCTGGAACGAGCTTTAAGTTCCCCTGGCCGGAAAACTTAAACCCCAAATCCCGGTCGGATGGGGGTGGGGCAGGCGGTGTGGTGGGAGGCGGAGGAGGGGGGGGAGGGGGAGCTAAGGGGAAGGGGGGGAAGAGCAGTAGGCATTTGCTAAGCGTGAGTGTGAGCGACGACGGGCGGTACTTAGCAGCGGGAGGGCATGACCGCATGGTGCACCTGTGGGACGCGCGGACCAGAGCACACGTAAAGGTGAGAGCCGGGCCGGGGAGGTCGGAGGTTTGGGTTTAAGGTTAGGAGTTTATAGCATATGGTTAGGGGCTAGGACATAAGGGTACTCAGCAGTGGGAGGCTGTGACCGCATGGTGCACCTGTGGACGAAAGATCATGTGCAGGTGAGAGCGGGGGGTCAGGGTTTAGGAGTATGTTGATAGGGGGTTGAATGGAGATGGGCAGGCGGTGGGGGGGGGGGGTGTGGGGGGGTTGTAATGGCGACGAGAGCAGACCGTTGACTCAGGGCGGACGAAGCAAAGCACTCCTGATTTGTCAGCCAGGGGTATTCGAGCCATCCCACCCATCCCACCCATCCGACCCATTCGAGCTGTGCCAGTCCGGCATTCCCCTCGGCCAGTCCGGCATTCCCCTCGGCCAGTCCGGCATTCCCCTCGGCCAGTCCGGCATTCCCCTCGGCCAGTCCGGCATTCCCCTCGGCCAGTCCGGCATTCCCCTCGGCCAGTCCGGCATTCCCCTCGGCCAGTCCGGCATTCCCCTCGGCCAGTCCGGCATTCCCCTCGGCCAGTCCGGCATTCCCCTCGGCCAGTTCGGCATTCCCCTCGGCCAGTCCGGCATTCCCCTCGGCCAGTCCGGCATTCCCCTCGGCCAGTCCGGCATTCCCCTCGGCCAGTCCGGCATTCCCCTCGGCCAGTCCGGCATTCCCCTCGGCCAGTCCGGCATTCCCGTTGTGCAGCCCACCGCCGTGAGTGAGTGCTGTTGCCGCCTAACTCTTGCGTGCGTCTGGCCTCAGCTGCCATGCGAGGCTGCACAGTCCACCCCTCGCCTGACCCTACCTCATCCGCCGTTTCCTCCCCATGGCCTCGCCCGAATCCCTCCTCTCTCGTTCCCCCCTTTTCCTTAACCCCTACTTCCCCCCACCTCTTCTGCCCTTTCCTGTCGTGAATACCTCTGTCCGTTCTTGCCCCCCCGTCCTCAAATACTCTCCTCCCTTTCTCCCCAGTCCTTCTCCGCCCGCAGGGGCGCATCCATGTTGCTGCCTTTTCTCACCCTCTCCCTACCCCCCTCCCTCCTCCCCCCCCTCTCCTCTCCTCTCGTCTCCTCTCCTCTCGTCTCCTCTCCTCGCCTCTCCTCTCCTCTCCTCTCCTCTCCTCTCCCCCCCCCTCCAACCAGTCCTTTTCCGGCCACAGGGGAGCAGTCCTGTCGCTCTCCTTCCGGCCGGGTTCGCTCGACCTCTTCTCGGCGTCTGCCGACCGCAGCATCAAGCTGTGGAGCTGCGCTGACGTGGCGTACATGGATTCGCTGTTCGGCCACCAGGCGGAGATAGTGGCGCTGCACGCCTTGCGGCAGCCGCAGAGGGTGGTGTCTGTGGCGCGGGACAGGACGTGTAGACTGTGGAAGGTGGGTGTGAGGACAAAGGTGGGGAGTATGGGTTGCAGGGTTTAGGCAGAGAGATAGTGGCGCTGCACGCCTTGAGGCAGCTGCAGAGGGTGGTGTCTGTTGCCCACGACCGTACCTGCAGACTCTGGAAGGTGGGTTGAGGGCAGTAAGCGCCTTCTACAAGGGGGGAGGGGGGGGGAGTGCAGCGACCAGGCAGAGGGATAGTGGCTCTTCATCCCCTCAGGCAGCCACATGGAGTGATCTATGCTGTTGGTGGTGGGACGCAGTGCAGGCTGTGGAAGGCAGGTGTAAGGGATGTGGCGGGGAATGGGGGTTGCAGGGCGGAGGGTTGGTGGTGGCTCTGCATGCTCGCAGGCAGCTGCCGACGGCGCTGTCCGTGGCTTGTGATGGCACCTGCACACTGTGGAGGGTGGGTGTGACGAGGGCTGTCAAATAGTGGCTCTGCGTGCCCCAGGCAGCCGCAGAGTGTGGTTTCTGTGGCAAGAGACAGGACGGGCAGACTGTGGAAAGTGGGTGGGTGTTGGGGGGGGGGGGGGGGGGAGGGGGGGGGGTGTATTCCAGGGGGAGGTGCTGTCTGGTGTGGCAGGCGCTCAGGCAGCCGCAGAGGGACGTGCAGATTGTGGAAGGTGGGTGAAAGGAACGAGTTTGGGAAAATGTGGGCTGGGGGGGGTGTGTTTGGGGGAGGTTTTATCTGTGGCATGTTCTGAGGGAGCTGTGAAGAGTGGTTCTGTGGCGCGGGAAGGTTTGGGAGGTAAAGTAGGTGTGGGGAGGTATATTCGTGGGATATGGCACTCGCGGCATGCCTGGAGGGGGTCTCAGAGCCCTCGGCTGCTTGAGGCAGAGCCCATGCAGGTATCAGGCTTTCCGCCTCCCCTTTTGTCCAATCGTGTCAGTCACCTGAGGAGAGCCACATTCGACCGGATAGGCTGCACCTTGCCCGCTTCTTCCCGTCCCTCCACGTGCATCAGGTGCCCGAGGAGACCCAGCTGGTGCTGAGAGCGCCCGCCACGTCGTGCCTGGACTCGTGTTCCTTCGTGTTGCCCTCCTGGCGATGGCTCACTGTCCCTGTGGTCCGCACTCAAGAAGAAGCTTGTGCGTGTCTGTCAGAGCCGCCCATGTGCTGCCTTACTCCCTCCTCCTCCTTCTCCCCGTGCATCAGGTGCCTGAAGAAACCCAGCTCGTGTTCAGAGCGCCCGCCACCTCGTGTCTGGACTCGTGCGCGTTCCTCTCCCCCTCTGCCTTCATCACGGGCGGGGATGACGGGTCGCTGTCGCTATGGTCGGCGCTCAAGAAGAAGCCCGTGCACGTCGTCAGAGCCGCCCATGGCATCATGCCGCCCGCTGCAGCCGCTGGCGTTGTTGGCACTCCAGGCGCCACTGCTGCAACAACCGCTGCTGCAACAACCGCTGGTGCAACAACCGCTGGTGCAACAACCGCTGGTGCAACAACCGTTGGTGCAACAACCGCTGCTGCAACAGCTTCTGCTGCACCTGCTGACGCTGCTCATGGTGGGCTTCCGAACGGCATCTCGTCCCAGGAGCCAGCGGATGCTGCTGCTGCCCCTGCTGCTGTTCCCTTTGGTGCTGCCGAATCTGCCCCTGCGGTCTCACCACCAGCGGTGCCAGGGAGTGCTGTGCAGTCGTGGGTGGGGGCTGTGGCCGTGGCACCCGGAGCTGACCTGGCAGCCAGTGGGGCGGGAGACGGCGCTCTTAGGCTCTGGCATTGCGACTCGTCAGCGAACCGCCTGCGCCCAGTTGGCTCTCTTCCTACGGTACGTTTGCTAGAGGAGATATTGGAACGCAGATCAGCACTGGTGGCAGCATCTGTGCTCACAATCATCCTTCTCTTCAGATTCGTACCCCCCCCCTGCCCCTGCCCTTTCCCGCCCCGCTTTCCCCTTAGCTGTCCCTCTTCTCCCTTGTTCACGCCGTGCGCCTCCTTGCTGTAGTGTCGTTGAACCTGTTCCCTGCCGCCCCCTCAAGCTCGACCTTTTCCCCCATCACTCTGCTTACACCCACTCTTACAGGTTGGCTTCATTAACGCCATTGCCTTTGCTCATCGATCCGACTTTGTCATCGCAGGCATTGGGCAGGTTAGTAGTACCTCTGACACCTTTGCCTTTTGTTGGCATTTGTTTTCTTACTGGCACTGAGGGGTGTGTTTGTAACCCCCTCCCCCCACCCCATTTTTTTTTACGATGCTTTCCCCCACTCCATCCTCTAAAAGTCATGGTACCAATGCTCTAGCTAGCTCCCATGTGCCCCCCCCCACCACCGTCTCCACCTCCCCTCGTGTTATTTGTCTGCAGGAGCCACGCCTGGGTCGGTGGGGACGAAATGCAGCTGCTAGGAACGGGGTGGTTTTGCACCGTCTACAGTATGAGTCAGAATAAGAAAAACAGCCCTAGTTAGTGGGTGGGTGGTTGGGAGGTCCCCTTTAGCAAAAAAATATGAAGAGAAGTGTGCTTTCACAAATTTATAAGCTTGGATTCGAGTCCAGTTTGAATGCTTGTCGAAGATGAACGAATCCGAAAATTCCAGAGCTTCGCGCTGATAGCTAGTACAGTGAGGGGGATGCTGGAGGGACAGCTCTTCCTCTGTACCTTGTGCAAACCGAACTGCACCGCACAGATTCACTTGGACACACTGAATTCCTGCTACTCCGTCCCAAGCCCATACAAGGCCTCCTACCAAGTCTGATGGCGCCCTGAGTCACCTTGAGAATACCGACTGCCAGCAGGTCAGGCATTCTACCCTCCATCGCCGATTGCTCTCGCGCCTTCTCCCTTTCTCCGACCACCCCAAGTACTTCCTCTAGTTTTCCTCGTGTTCCGTGCTGCCGGTCAGATCCCCGCGGTCAGCCGGCCGATCAATTCGCCGGTCGGCTGAATGATGGCGGCGCGACCGTCAGATTTCGTCAGCAGACCCCATGCGTTCGCGTTCGCGCTTGTTTGCGTCGTTGCGTTCTCGTGTGCCTCGCGTCGCGTGGCCGCGCAGCCCATGTGCTTCACGGAGCGACCCGTGGTGCAGAAGATTAACAAGCTGTACCAGGGTACGGTCAGTCCTTCTACCCTCTGCTGCAGCATACTGATTTTTTACTAGAGACAGCTTTTGTATAATCACGCTGCTAGCCCTATTTCATGAGCAATGGCTCCGCGACCTCGGAATTTCACCATCTGTACCACCGAGGTACTTGTTGAAGATTAGCACGCTATACCACGGTAAGTGCGGCTGAAGTGCTACCTGTACCAGAATAACACCGTGGCACAGCACCCTGTCCCAACCTATATCAAGCCATGGCCTGACGCGTGCATGGCCCAATCACCCATGGCCTGACGCGTGCATGGCCCAATCACCCATGGCCTGACGCGTGCATGGCCCAATTGTTAGAATTTCCGGCAGCGCTCTCGCTACTCTCAGGTCGTTCTTACACTCCAAACAGACTCCCGACAGCACTATCGCAAGTACTAAGGGTAGTCTTAACGCCACCAGTCAAGTTCTGGTTGCAAACAGGCAGCACGACGTGAGAGAGAATTTCCAGATTCACTATATACAAAGAGATACAAAGAAACAGATTTATATGAAAACATTTCCTAAGACACAGGACATTGCGTTGCGCACATCCGAACCGCATTTCACACAATATAACCGAACCGCATTTCTGCTCCTCCGAACACCGCGTCACTGTACCAAATTCCGCTCGTCGCTCACAAGTCCTCCGCATGTCCCAAACACCTCCTCCTTCCAACACGTAACCTTGCAGCCCCTCACCACCTAGCGCACCCGTATGTAGTCTTCAGCTTACGCCACCTGTTAGCGCTGCCATACTGCCACCTAGCTTACGCCATGCTGCCACGCGTTGACTAGGAGCAAGCGCGAACCACTTCCAACACCAATCACGCATGGCCTGTCTGCTGCGCGCAAATGAAGTGAGAGGCAATGCGACGAGGTGAGGGCTCTAAGGGGTCGTCCATGGCTGCCGCAGCGCGGATTGTTGATCGCCTGCCACACTGCGCACGTCCAGCCGTCTTAGGATGGTGTGCCCGCATGAAAACCGCCGAGACGGTTTTTTACGCCCTTCAAATATCCCTTTCCAACGGCCAACAGGTCTCCTCTGTGGCTGTTGTACGCTCTTAGCTCCGTGCATGCCCTTCCTCCCCTCTCCCACACCCCGCGGTCCTTCTCCCCCCCACCCTTGCCTTGGATCAACGTGCCGCCATCGCTGCCATTGCTGCTATCACCAGAGAGATTTGGTGCCACCACCCCTACCGTTGCTTACTCCCATTGCTGCCTCCAGAGAACTTCGGCTTCGGCGGGTTGGTGCACGTGACGCTGTCGGGTGCGGTGCACCACGGCAACAAGGGCGTGGAGGTGTGGCTGCAGACGTTCGCCCCGGGCTACGCCACCAACGTGCGCAGCCAGGAGCAGGTGCGTGGACATGGGTGCAAGGAGCAGTGCGTGCGGCCAGGAGCAGGTGCGGGCGAGGGGGGAGAGAGGGGCAGAGCAGTCAAGTGCAGGTAGTGCAGCAGGCTGGGCGGGGAGGTGTGGCTGCAGACGTTCGCTCACGCGGGCTACGCCATGAGTGTTCCCAGGCCACATCAGGCAGCAGGTACGCTCCTGAGTCGTTGATGGGAATGCGTGCAGTGGAGAGCAGCCAGTGCAGCAAAGAGGCCGTTAGTGGGGCTGCAGAGGCTTGTCCCGGCCGCATGCCATGGCACCAGTGTGTGCAGGCAAGAACAGGTAGGTTGCTTGGGCGTGAGGGGCAGGCGGGCTAAGTTTCTCTGATGTGTGTGTTGTGAATCGTGACACCATGCTACACCTCGTGCACGCACGTTGCTTTATAGAGGTGCCTTCCGCTGTATTCCGTGCTCCTTCTTCTGTAGGATAGGTTGTCATCTGGCATCCCTGTGCTGGTTCTATCTCTCGCTCCCTAGAGTAGGTTCCACCGATGGTGCAACTTCGTCTGTGAATAAGGCAAGAACAGGTGCTTCATATTCTGGCCCCTGGAATACACTCCACTGGTGGTAATTCAATTTCGTCTGTGATAAAATAAAAATAAAAATAAAAATAAAAATAAAAATAAAAATCAGGTGCTCCTTTGTTTGCTCCGTGGATCCGTCTGCAGTCTTTTGAACTTCTCCGCTCGTCCCTCCTCGTCATGAGCACCTCTCCTGCCTTGCCAGGACACCGCACTGGTGGTGCTGAGAGGGGAGGGCGCCAGACACGTGCATTGCTTATGACTCGCGAATGGTCGTCTGCCGTTTCCCCCCCTCTATTTCCCTCCCGCTGCTTCCCCTCTACCACTCGCCAATGGTCGTCTGCCATCTCTCGCTCCCCCCCCACCCAACCCCCCATCCACACCCCGCCAGGACACAGTGGTGGTGGTGCTGAGAGGGGAGGGCGCCCTTCGCTTCCGCCCCAACCACACGGATCACGTGTCCCCTGCTCCCTTTGAGTCCACACCCTTTCGGGCCAACTCCACCGTCATCATTCCCAGAAACACTGTTCACCAGGTAACACCTATAGCACAACACACTGTTTCACCAGGTGTGCTTTGCAACAAGTTACACGGTTCAGAAACAACCATCTGATGCGATTAGTGCTGTTCACCGGCTAACTTATGATGCGAATAGTGGTGCTCTTTGGAAAAGCACCCAAGCTGTTGCCCTGTGAGATCGGCTATGGGCCTTGTGAGGAGTGCTATGGGCGTTGAGAGGTGTGCTATGAGGTTTGAGAGGTGTGCAATGGGGTTTGAGAGGTGTGCTATGGGGTTTGAGAGGTGTACTAAGACCCATGGCATTTTCCAGGAACCAGCTGTTGTAAGCCACTCCGTTCTACTTCACTCGTGTGCGAAGCATCACCCCACCCCCTGAACTGCGTCTCACTTCACCTACCCTACACCCTTCCTTCACTGTGCTTCCCTCCGCCCAATTTTACTTCACTGCCGTTCCTCCTTTCGGCTGGTGAACAGCAGCACGAAGCGCCTGCAGTTCCTCCATACTTTCGGCAAGTGCCCTCATTTCAATCGCCCTCACTTCCCCCCTTCTTCCCCCCCCCCCTCGGTTTTCCTTCAGCTGGTGAACAGCAGCAAGAAGCGCCTCCAATTCCTCCACATATTCGGCAAGCCGCCCATCCGCTTCCGGGAGTTTGCATCATGGGAGGAGGCGCAGGGCAAGAAGGTGTTCCCGGGGCCCTTCGACCGCAAGTGCCTCCCCGGCAGCTTCTTTGGCGGGCACAGGGCGTCTCCAAGCCAGGATATGTGAGAGCAGGGAGGAGCTTTGCCCCCGTAGCCTGGCAAACCAGGAGCTTGTGAGGGATTTTGCGGCGTGGGAGGAGACCCAGGAAAAGGAGGTGTTTCCAGGGCCCTCCCTGGCGGCGTCTTGTCTATGGCGGGCACATGCGATTGCGCCGCCAGGGTATGTGAGGGCAGGGGGAGAGGTGAGGGCATTGGGAGGAGATGTCTGTGTAACCTAGGCGGCAACCCATTGGAGGGAGTTTGCTCCGTGGGTGGGAGGAGGCCCAGGGGAGGAAGTTTTTCCCAGGCCCCTCTGTTTGACTGCAAGTGCCTCCCCGTTTGCTTCTTTAGTGGGCATACGGCCGTGCCAAGCCAGGATGTGTGAGCAGAGCACAGTTTTGTTGGGTTGACGAGAACATACGGTAAAAGCGAAACAAACTCTACCAGTACAATAATACAGTTTGCACCTTATTGCTATAATGTGCTATTCCTGTTATTCTTCAAGATCTGTTACAGCATCTGGGGGTTGTAGTAGCTGTAACTTGTGTGTCCATCTGAATAGAAATACTGATAGAGACTGCAACAAGTAATGCCAAGGATATGGTGTTGAAAGGGAAAGGGGTGAAGTTCAACACCCTTTAAAAGGAATAAAACAATATTGCATTGCAAAATGCAAGTCTATAAAAGAATGTTGGCACTTATCGGCGGTACCCACTGAAAAGTACTTGTGACAATGACCAGCAGATAAATTAGACATGTAGATAAAAGGGCAGCGGACGTGGGCTATGGGGCGGAGAAGAGGAGGGGCTGAAAAGGTGACACTAGGATCCACCGCCCTTTCAACCGGGCCACCATCTACACTACACTACCGTGGCATGGCATGGCGCTTTTGAGGCGCCTCAGGAGCAGTACCATGCATCATAAGCCGTGAGTCATGAGTCATGAGTCATGAGTCATGAGTCATAAGCCGTGAGTCATGAGTCATGAGTCATGACCCTGCTCTCCTGCACTTCAATCTCAAGGCCTTGCCAGCCACCCTCCCCCCTTCTCTGCCGTACCTCGTAACGCCATGCTTTCCCCACCCTCAGCCCCGCCTTGCCTTCCCGTGTCTGTGTCCTTGCTGCACTCCGGGCGGCAAGGATGCGTGTGCGGATGGCAGGTACGACCTACGCCTTCTTGCTCCGAGGGCGCCTGAAAGCCTTCTGCTCGCCGCGGCTCGCCTTGCCCTCCCCGTCGGTGCCTCCATTGGCAAGGCTTGGGTCTTGGCCGAGGGGTTGGGATGATGACACAGTCTTGGTGCCAGGTGATTGCTTGTCGGTGCTGTCGGATGCTGGCGCGCTCGTGTCACTTTCACGGGGCTTGGAGTGAGCGGGAGGGGCGTCGTGGGAGGAGTGGAGGATTGCAGGAGGGGGTGGGATGCGCCTGGAGTGGGGGGGGAGGGATGGGCGTGAGAGGGAGAGGGAGAAATGGAGAAAGGGGAGGGTGAGTGATGGAGACACGATGATGCTTCACACGCGCAGGTCTACCTGCGCCGCCCCCAGGGCTTCTCCGGTACCTTTCCCCCTGACACCGAGTGGCTCCTCCGGCGCCCCGTCTACGGCTTGCGACAGGCGGCCCGTGAGTGGCACGACACGCTGCGTGCTACACTTGCTGACTTGCAGTTCTTCCCTTCGTCTGCAGCCCCCTCGCTCTTCGTCCGTTCCGGCCAGACTCCGTTCTACATCCTTGTAGCGTGCTGAATGTGGACTACAATGCGGAGGGGATGCGGCAATGACTTCATGGTGCAATGGGGGGAAGGTGAGGGTGATACAACGGACCACAGGTCTTAAGCGCAATAATAAAGGAAAGGTACAGGAGAGGGTCGCAAGGCGGAAAGCAGGGAGTGGAAGAGGGGGGTGGTGAGAGGACTGACAGCACGGAGTGGAAGAGGGGGGTGGTGAGAGGACTCACAGCACGGAGTGGAAGAGGGAGAAGAGCGGAGCCGAGGGGTCCAGATGCGAGTCTGAGACGGCCTCCCACGCGCTGTGGGCCACCTGAGAGGTGCGACGGGAATGCAGGTCGTGGGTTGTGACTTTCAAATCAACTCAGGAGTCATGAGATGACCCCCTCGTGCTGTGAATTACCTGTGAGGGGGAAGGGGAACACAGGGAGTGGGGGATGACTTTTGAATTGACTCACAAGTCGTGAGATGCCCTCCCACCCATGCGGCCACCTGAGAGGGGGAGAAGGGAACGCAGGGGGTGGGGGGCGAAGCGGGGTGAGCCTGAGACGACCTCCCATGCGCTGCGAGCCCCTAGACAGTAAGGGAAGGTGGGGAGGTTAGAAGGCAGGGAAGGCGGGGGCTTGGTTTAGGGGGGATGAGGCGGTGAGGGCAATTTAAGGCCTGCCGTACACTGTGGGAGGAGCAGGCAGGGTGGGGAGGGGGGAGGGTGGGGAGGTGGGAAGAAGGGTGTGAGAAGCATGGAAAGGAGGAAACGAGTGACCAGGAAGGCGGCCCCGCCAAGGCCACAATAATCCCTATCAGCACAGCAGCAGCACTCTCCAATGCACGCGGTAGGGCACTGAACGGATGGGGTAAACGAGAGTAGGGGAGGGGGAGAGGAAAGAGAAGCAAGGTAGCAAGCGGCAAGCAGCGAGACAGCACGTTTTCATACCATGAAAGTGGCGATGGCGCCATAGGCAGCATCTCGGGAGCACACGGCCATCCAGTGGACCGCGAGGGTGTAGACGATAGACACAAGGAATGCGGAGTGAGAGTACCTGGGGTGAAAGGGGAGGAGGGGGTGAGGTGGGTGGGGAAGAGAGGCAAGAAGAAGGGTGAGGCAGGGGATGGTGGGGTGCAGAATGGAGCTCCTCACTGCCAGCTTTATGGCTCTGGCTCTGCTTTCGATCAGAATCGAAGAAATAAACCCCCTCTGGCCCCTTTTCTTTCGAACAGGCAACGACGGAAAGAGGTCAAGGTAAAGAGGGGGGAGGAGCCCCCCTGGGTGTTGCCCCCGGCTGTCGGTCGTAACCCGCCTTCCCAATGTTTTACACCCCTCGCTGGGTCAACGAGGTAGGAATATCTACGCCCAGGGTGAGGCACGTGCAACCCTTTTCGGAGGGCTTGACTAATACGTCGGCACGAGGGGTCTAACCCGAACCCTCACCCATCGGTAGCAGCACAACAAGCGTTGTGCGTCTACAGGATCCATAATGGAAAGAGGGACAGGCAGCGGCAAGTGGAAGGAGGAACGAACGGCAGAGATGAGAGAGTAGACGTGGGAACAGGAAAGAAGAAGAGCAGTTCTTGTTTGCGCGTCCCAACCAGGAACGCCCACCATGAGGGGTAGAGCAGCTCAGGGTGGCTGCAGGCAGAGGGAGCGACGGCGAAGAGCACAGCTCCGTAGATAAGGCGCCCCCCACAGCCTGCATGGGGGGACGGGGGAGATTGGGAGGAGGGACAATGCGGGGAAGGGATTTGGCAGGGAGAGTCAACGAGGAGAAGGGCACAGGTCTGCAACCACAGCCTGAATTGGGAGGGAGGAGACTGGGAGGAGGAAGATTAGAGGAGAGGCAGTAACTCGGGTTGGAAAGAGAAGCACAGCATTGTAGATAAGGTGGTTTCAACAACCTAGAGGCCGTGTGGAAAGGGAAGGGGGCGAGGAAGAAGAAAAGAATCGGAGGAGAGGGACGGAGGAGAGGGACGGAGGTGAGGTTAATATGGTAGATGAGTTGGCTCAACAGCGTGAGAGGAGATTGGAGAGTGGAGAGTGCACGTGGAGGGTGGAGGGTGGAGGGTGGAGGGTGGAGGGTGGAGCGTGGAGAGGGGACAAGGCCTTGTTCAAGCCGATGCAACCCTTAATGCCTGGAGGAAGGGTGTAGAGGTGGGAGCATCACATTATAGACCTAGTCACATGCACCCTTGCTCAAAGTACACCCCATTGGTCCCGACTATCAGCATAAACGAAACACACTACACCCTTTCATGCATCCGAGCGTGCATCCAAGCATGCGTGCATGCATGCGGCACAAAAGACCAACAGCAGAACGACAACATGACAAACCACCGACTGATGCAACTCCTGATAACATACTGACGCGGCACACAATCAGCCATCCCTGCATGCCTGCATGCACACATGTGACGCAATGCAGCAGCACGAGCCACGATAGCAGAGCGCACCGCTGAGAGTCCCGATGAAGAGAGGCGCCACGATGAGATGTGGGCCAAAGTGCTTCACCGCCGCATCCACCTGGGATGCGATGCGCACAGCATGGGATACAGGGCCATGCAACTCAAGAGTCAAGAGGATAAAACTCAGCAGCGGGCCAAATCTCACCACCTCCCCTTGCAACATCTCACCTCCCCTTGCAACATCTCACCTCCCCTTGCAACATCTCACGAGGGTACTTTCTTTAAGAGGCTTTAGTGCCGATGCGTTTCCACCGTCTGCTTGTCCTGCTCCACCTTGGTTCTCTCAAGTGGGAGCAGAAAGGTCCCCACCTCAGGAGGCCCCACATTGGAGAGAATAGACTGGTGCGGGCGGGCAAGGCGTGATGCTGCCTTGCAGGTTTGGTGGCAGCGCGCAGTAGCAGTTCTTTTTCACCGAAACTCTCTCTCACTCACACAACTACCTAGCGATAGCGGCGGGGCATTCACCCACAATGCAGAGAATGGCGTTGGTGCGAGGCAGACCCGATGTGGTATCCAGGCCACATGATGACAGCGCTCTAGCACCCCGTCTGCACACCGACTCTCCCTCACTCCCACTACCCCGCAATCCCCACCACAAGGCATTCACCCACCATGGAGAGAACGACATTGGTGCGGGCCTGGCCGGATGCTGACGCCTCTTGGACCTCCTGACAGCATCACATTAGCAACCCTCTTGCTGGCAGTCCTACTCTCCCTCACTCACACTCCCCAGGAATAACCGCCACAGAGTGCACGGCCCAGCCAAAGAGCATTCACGCAGCATGCAGTGAATGCCGTTGGTGCGTGCGAGCCAGGCCTGGTGCTGCGTTACAAGCCACCGGACAGCAGCACACATGCAACTCTCTTGCTTGCACCCTACCGCTCCCTCACGTGCACTACCCAGCAGCAGCCAGCACAGCACGGCACGGGGCATTGACCCAAGAATGACGTCGGCGTGAGGCAAGCCTGATGCTGCCTTGCAGGGGACATGGCAGCAGCACACTGGCAACACTCCCTCACGCCATCTCTCCCTCACACTACCCAGCAGCAGCCACCAGAGGGCGCACTCCCCAGCAGCAGCCACCAGAGGGGCGTTTACCCACCATGGAGAGAATGACGTTGGTGCGGGCCAAACCCGATGCTGCCTTGCAGGCGACCTGGCAGCATGCGAGCAGGGGGGAGAAGGGTGTGGGGGGGTGGGGGGTGGGGAAGGTTGTTGAAAGGTGGGGCAGGAGGAAAACTGGAAGGCGATCTGCTCGAGACTAGCTGTAATGACACACTGTGTGGCGAGGGGGGGGGGGGAGAGGTGGGAGTGTAAAATCGTACGCAAGTGGTATGGATTTGATTCGACTGGACCCGGAGAAATTGAACGGTGCGATCACAACCAAAGATGAGGAAGACAAAGATGAACCAAAGATGAGGTAATGCATGGTATGTGCATGCTGTTACGTGCCCTGCATGCATGCCATGTGCACTCCATGCATGTTATGTGCACTCCATGCATGTTATGTGCACTCCATGCATGTTATGTGCACTCCATGGATGTTATGTGCACTCCATGCATGTTATGTGCACTCCATGCATGCTATTTGCACTCCAAGCATGCTATGTGCACTCCATGCATGTTATGTGCACTGCAAGCATGCTATGTGCAATGCATGCATGCTATGTGCACTCCATGCATGCTATGTGCCCTCCATGCATGTTATGTGCACTCCATGCATGTTATGTGCACTCCATGCATGTTATGTGCACTCCATGCATGCTATGTTCACTCCATGCATGTTTTGTGCACTCAATGCATGGCTTTTGCACTCCATGCATGTTATGTGCACTCCATGCATGTTATGTGCACTCCATGCATGTTATGTGCACTCCATGCATGCTATGTGCACTCCATGCATGCTATGTGCACTCCATGCATGTTATGTGCACTCCATGCATGCTATGTGCACTCCATGCATGCTGTGTGCACTTCATGCATGTCTTGTGCACTCCATGCATGTTATGTGCACTCCATGCATGTTATGTGCACTCCATGCATGTTATGTGCACTCCATGCATGTTATGTGCACTCCGTGCATGCTATGTACACTCCATGCATGTTATGTGCACTCCATGCAGGTTATGTGCACTCCACACATGTTATGTGCACTCCATGCATGTTATGTGCACTCCATGCATGTTATGTGCACTCCATGCATGTTATGTGCACTCCATGCATGTTATGTGCACTCCATGTATGTTATGTGCACTCCATGCATGCTATTTGCACTCCAAGCATGCTATGTGCACTCCATGCATGTTATGTGCACTGCAAGCATGCTATGTGCAATGCATGCATGCTATGTGCACTCCATGCATGCTATGTGCACTCCATGCATGTTATGTGCACTCCATGCATGTTATGTGCACTCCATGCATGTTATGTGCACTCCATGCATGTTATGTGCACTCCATGCATGTGATGTGCACTGCATGCATGCTATTTGCACTCCAAGCATGCTATGTGCACTCCATGCATGTTATGTGCACTGCATGCATGCTATGTGCAATGCATGCATGCTATAAGCACTCCATGCATGTTATGTGCACTCCATGCATGTTATGTGCACTCGATGCATGCTATGTTCACTCCATGCATGTTTTGTGCACTCAATGCATGGCTTTTGCACTCCATGCATGTTATGTGCACTCCATGCATGTTATGTGCACTCCATGCATGTTATGTGCACTCCATGCACGCTATGTGCACTCCATGCATGCTATGTGCAGTCCATGCATGTTATGTGCACTCCATGCATGCTATGTGCACTCCATGCATGCTGTGTGCACTTCATGCATGTTTTGTGCACTCCATGCAGGTTATGTGCACTCCATGCATGCTATGTGCTCTCCATGCATGTTTTGTGCACTCAATGCATGGCTTTTGCACTCCATGCATGTTATGTGCACTGCAAGCATGCTATGTGCAATGCATGCATGCTATGTGCACTCCATGCATGCTATGTGCACTCCATGCATGTTATGTGCACTCCATGCATGTTATGTGCACTCCATGCATGTTATGTGCACTCCATGCATGTGATGTGCACTGCATGCATGCTATTTGCACTCCAAGCATGCTATGTGCACTCCATGCATGTTATGTGCACTGCATGCATGCTATGTGCAATGCATGCATGCTATAAGCACTCCATGCATGTGATGTGCACTCCATGCATGTTATGTGCACTCCATGCATGTTATGTGCACTCGATGCATGCTATGTTCACTCCATGCATGTTTTGTGCACTCAATGCATGGCTTTTGCACTCCATGCATGTTATGTGCACTCCATGCATGTTATGTGCACTCCATGCATGTTATGTGCACTCCATGCATGCTATGTGCACTCCATGCATGCTATGTGCAGTCCATGCATGTTATGTGCACTCCATGCATGCTATGTGCACTCCATGCATGCTGTGTGCACTTCATGCATGTTTTGTGCACTCCATGCAGGTTATGTGCACTCCATGCATGTTATGTGCACTCCATGCATGCTATGTGCTCTCCATGCATGTTTTGTGCACTCAATGCATGGCTTTTGCACTCCATGCATGTTATGTGCACTCCATGCATGTTATGTGCACTCCATGCATGTTATGTGCACTCCATGCATGTTATGTGCACTCCATGCTTGTTATGTGCACTCCATGCATGTTATGTGCACTCCATGCATGTTATGTGCACTCCATGCATGTTATGTGCACTCCATGCATGTTATGTGCACTCCATGCATGCTATGTGCACTCCAAGCATGCTATGTGCACTCCATGCATGTTATGTGCACTGCATGCATGCTATGTGCAATGCATGCATGCTATGTGCACTCCATGCATGTTATGTGCACTCCATGCATGTTATGTGCACTCCATGCATGTTATGTGCACTGCATGCATGTTATGTGCACTCCATGCATGTTATGTGCACTCCATGCATGCTATGCGCACTCCATGCATGTTATGTGCACTCCATGCATGTTATGTGCACTCCATGCATGCTATGTGCACTCCATGCATGCTATGTGCACTCCATGCATGTTATGTGCACTCCATGCATGCTATGTGCACTGCATGCATGCTATGTGCAATGCATGCATGCCAAATGGATGCCCAGCCGCGCCAAACGAAGCCGATGGCATGGCAGGATGCCCTGTTACCTTGATGGGTTTGAAGCTGAACGCCTTGTAGCCGATGTCCCCAGGGCAATAAGTTATCAGCCACCTGCTCACTCGCAAGTACATGTCCATAGTGCTATGTTGGAAAAAACGCACAGCAAGCTTTGCGTATTGCGTATATACGCTTGCGAATATACGCAATACGCTGATACGCTTGGAATACGCGATACGCAATATCGGGGCTGCCCGGCAAAAAAAAAAAAAAAACAATTTTTTTTTGCCGAGTTCGCGACATCGCGAACTCTCAGAAATTTTCGCCCGCGGTTTTTCGCCCACCCCTCACCAGCCGTGGACGTGGAGGGAAGGCATCCCGTGTTTGTCGTCCCCCATTCCCGCCATAGTTTAGATCTGAATCACCATCTCCTTTCATTTTCCAACTCCAACCTCTCCCTCCCCTAGCTTAGCTTAGCTCAGTTCCCCTCTTACTTCACCGTAGTGGTCATGGCGTCGTCCACCCCATCAACCCCCCCGAGCGTGCCCGCACCTACTAACGATGGCGAGGCTGCCTCCTCCTCCGGCACTGTTTACGTTACGGATGCGTCGCATCCTATTTTTAAGCATTTCGAAACCGCGCTTAATGCGGACGGCAAGACTACGGAAAACCGCCGCTGCTGTTATTGCGGGCACACCTTCAATGGCGGGATGACGCGTTGCGCGCAGCACCTCGCCGAGTGGAACAAACTTCGTCGTCGCGATGTGACCCTCTGCACCGCGGTGACGCAAGACGTGCGCGACGGAGTTAAGGCGCTGTACGAGGCACGAATTAGGGAGCGGGAGGGGAAGCGCGAGGCGGAGGAGCAAGCGCTGTCTGCGGTTAACGGCTGCGGCAGCGGCAAAAAGGGGCGCATCACCAATTTTTTCGGTGACGAGTCCGCCTGCCGTAAGAAGGAAGCGGACCGGGCGCTCTGCCTCCTCTTCGCTGGTCTGCGCCTGCCGGAGCATCACGCGGACCACGTCCTCTTCCGGAATGCGGTCTCCGCCATCGCTCGCGCCGGCACTTCCTACGTTCCCCCGAAGCGCAAGTACATCGGCGGTGCCGGCCTGCGCGACTGCCGCACCAGTATCGAGGCCGCGCTGGTTCCCATCTCCAGCAGCTGGCGGCGGAGCGGCGTCACCATTGCTAGCGATATGATGACGGACCAGAACGGCCGGCCCATCGCCAACGTCCTCCTTATCAACGACTCCGGAGCAGTTTTTACTGATGCTGTGGACACAAACATGGAAATGAAGACCGGCGGCTATATTGCCGGTATTCTCCGCCCTATTATCCAGCGCGTTGGGCCGGAGAACGTCGTCGCTTTCTGCATGGATGGCGGCTCGAACTACGCCGCGGCCTGCAGGATCCTAATCGCCGAGCACCCCCACATCGAGCACGTGCCATGCGCCACGCACGTGCTCGACCTCCTCATGGAGGACATCGGGAGGATGGCGTGGGCGAAGGAGGTGGTGGAGAAGGCCAACATCATCACCTCCTTCGTCCGCAAGCACCACCTCACCCGCAACTACATGCGGAGCGATAAGGTGGAGGGGGGCAAGGGGAAACAGGTGCTGAAACCGGCCGGCACGCGTTTCGGCACCCAATTCATCTCCGTGTCCCGGCTGTGCGAGGTGCGGATGTCTCTCACTCAGCTTGTGCTGAGTGAGGAGTGGGCCAGGTTCGCGGATGGGGGGAGGAAGCCGGGCAGCGAGGCGTTCAGCGCTGCCATACTCGACTCTGACTGGTGGACCAAGGCCCTGCAGTTTGTCAACCTCATGCGGCTGCCGTTCATGGCAATGCGCGCCACCGACTCGTCGGCGAAGGGCATGATGGGTCGTATGTACGACCTCATGCTGCAGCTCACCGTTGATGTCGATGAGAAGCTGGAGGAGGCGCGGCTGGAGGGGCTCACCGCTGCGGACGCCAATGCCATCCGCCGCATGGTGAAAAGGAGGTGGGACGGCAGCATGGCGTGCCCCCTCCATGTGGTTGGCCGCATCCTAAACCCGGCCAATCAGGAGGAGGGGATCTTCCCCTCGGACATGGAGTGCACGAGGGTATTCAAAGCCTTCATCGCCCGCCACTACGAAGACAAAGAGTTCATGAGGGATGGCGAGCCCATTCGTGCAACCCTCGTGATGCAAGACGGCCTCGACGCCTTCATCACTCTGAAGGGCAGCTTCGGGCTCCCCACCGCCATTGCTGATCGTGCAGCAGTGAAGGAGGGGAGGCAGAGCATGGCACGGTGGTGGCAGTGGCATGGGTCCGACTACCCTGAGCTTGCCGCACTGGCCTGTCGGGTGCTCTCACAGCCCGTTTCAGCGGCCGCATGCGAGCGTAACTGGGCAGTGTGGGAGGCGGTCCACACTGCCAAGCGCAACCGCCTCGGTGCCGAAAAGTGTCGGGACCTGGTCTATGTGTCCCACAACTGGCACCAGGTCCACAACTGGCACAAGGAGGACGGGGGGTCCTTGGTCCTTCCTGGGTGCAGCTCCGAGGCCCCTGTGCCCACGGGGTACAACCTGGAGGACGACCTGGAGGAGGAGGAGGGGGAGGATCTCGTCATGGAGGACGAGTACCAGTAGACCCGTCACCAGAGGCAGCTGCAGGGGGAGTGGCAGCGGCAGCACCAGGGGGGCAGGCAGCTGCAGCAGTGGGAGTAACAGCAGCAGCAGTGGACCAGTCAGCAGCAGCAGTGGGCGAGAGTGGCTGCAGCAGCTGTAGAAGTAGTAGCAGCAGTGATAGCAGTGGTAGGGGCTAGCAGTAAGCTCTTGATGTGACAAATGCCTGTGTTAAGTTATTTTAATGGAGAAGAAGAAAAAATCAAACTTGATGCCCTGCCCCCCGGGCCCCCACCCCCCCTCTCCCGGCTGCCCGCCGGTTTTTTTTCCCTGCCCGGGCAAAATTTTTTTGCCTGCCCGGGCAGCCGTATTCCTGCCGTATTGGACCCCAAATCCAAGCGTATAGCGTATATACGCAAGCGTATATACGCTAGCGTATAAAACGCAATACGCGTATTTTCCAACATAGCCATAGTGAAGGCATGCAGCATGGAATGTGGCGACTTATGGCATAGGACCCGAGATACGGGCACGAGGTGTAACTCCTGTAGACAATCTACAGGAGTTGGATCTGAGAACATGCTCAAAGTTGATACCAATATTTCAAGAAAGATGGTTACCAGCAGATGGCGAAGGTTAACATCAATTGGCGAATGTTACCAGCAGATGACGAAGGTTAACATCAATTGGCGAAGGTTACCAGCAGATGGCGAAGGTGACGAGGATGATATCCTTCTTGAGCCACACGAAATCCGTCTGCAGTGGCGGTGTGGCGCAGGGGAGAGGTGGGGCGCAGGGGAGAAGTGGGGCACAGGGGAGGTGGGGCGCAGGGGAGAGGTGGGGCGGGGGGGGGAAGTGGGGCGCAGGGGAGAGGTGGGGCGCCGGGGAGAGGTGAGGCGCAGGGGAGAGGTGGAGCGCAGGGGAGAGGTGGGGAGCAGGGGGGAGGTGGGGTGCAGGGGAGGTTGGTTCGCTGGTGTCTGCAGAAGCAGAGGAACGGCGGCGGGTTGGTGGGATAGTCGCTGAGTGACAATGCAGGTGGAATGCATATCTCACTAGAGCCGTTCTCTCCATGCCTCAACGCCTTCTGCAATGGGGGGCTATGCATCCCAACTTTCTGCAGACCAGCCATGCTCTCCCTTGGAGCAGGCAAATGAGCACAAGGCTAAGAAGGCTGGCGGACCTGCAAGACCAGCGATGGCAGGGAGTAGTCGCCATAGGCCAGTAGAAACGACGCCCAGAAGCTCAGCAGCCAATGGCGACGCACCACCGGAACTCCCCTCACTATCGCTGACGTGGCCAGGGCCTTTCCCGCCACAATCAGATCGTACGGCACCGCGCTATAAGCCGCTCCGATATCGTGCAGCTGCTGGTGCGCGCGCTCGAGCAGCGGCATGGCGGGCGGAAGGACAAAAGGGAGAAGGGTGTTAGCGGGGACGAGGCCTGAAGGGAGGAAGACGGAGAGGAGAGGGAGGAGCGTGGAGTGCCATAGCTCTATGAAGAAGTACGTAGCCATGGCGGTAGTAGCAGGCGGCTAGAACTAGCAGTGGTAGTCTCTGATTGAGCTATGCATCGTGGAAGATGATAGTAGTTGAGGCGTGTTCGCAATATCCAACCACGTGTCTACTCGCTGGTAACCCTGTGCAAGCCCGATCAACGATGTTTCCGGTTCATTCCTGTGTTCGAACGCATTGTAGCCCCTGGATGTTACGAATCGTTGTTGAATCCTTCTGACATCATGGATGATCGCAGCTGGTTCTGCGCATTTTGCACCAGTCTCGTGGTGGGAAGATCTGGTTGTTTCCGCCAGCATATTGGCTTCTCTCTGCGAATCAAGTCAATTGCCTAACTCTGTAACTCTCAAGAATCTTGTTCGATCGCTCTGTCCCCAGAACACGCCTGCCCCATCCTTCCTCCAACCTGATCCCTGGTGGGTGCTCGATGCAAGGGTGGCACTCCCTTTGAACCCGACTCCAGTCGTTGAATCTCATGCGAAGAACGTTAGATTAAACAGGCCCTACGATTTTCGTCTCGGACCAAGCCTGGCCAGCCCAGCAGCAGAGGTGGTGTGCCTGGAAGCTAGTCCAGGTTATCTGTATACCTTCTCTTATAAATTAATAAGAGTATTAACAGGTAGTGTAATAAAGGAGTCTTGATTCAAGAGTGTCCATGCAAATGAGGGCCTAGGCATTTATAGGCCTGAACAGAGCTAGCCGAGAACCACACGAACAGGTTGGGGCGGTCCGGTTGGCGAAAGCCACGGAAGCGTTGCGCGTCGAGGTTTGGGTTCGCGAAATGGTTCGGGACCGAAGAAGTTGGCCGTGTCAAACATATATATATACCTCATGTTTGTATAGACTGTATAGGGTCACCTCTTAGTGGGTACAACACTCTTAGGTATATACCCTTGTACTCTCATTCTTACCAACATTTCTTCAGTTCTAAGATGGTATCAGCAGTAGGTAGGTCCCCCCGCCCGCCCACGCTTCCGCCCTAGGATCTACCCCCGTGCGTCGCGCCCCCTAGGCCCCCTCGCGTCACCTAGGACCAGTCGCGCCCCCCCCTGGGCCCGTCGCGCCCCCCTGGGCCCCGTCGCGCCCCCTGGGCCCCGTCACGCCCCCCCTGGGCCCCGTCACGCCCCCCTGGGCCCCGTCGCGCCCCCTGGGCCCCGTCATGCTCCCCTGGGCCCCGTCACGCCCCCCTGGGCCCCGTCGCGCCCCCTGGGCCCCGTCATGCTCCCCTGGGCCCGTCGCGCCCCCTAGCACCCGTCACGCCCCTCCTGGGCCCCCCCGTTGGTGCCTCATAGCCCTATCGCGCGACTCCTAGCCCGTCGCGCCTTACCTAGCCTGTCGCGCCTTTCCTAGCCCGTCGCGCCATTCCTAGCCCGTCGCGCTTCCTAGTCCGTCGCTCCGGCCCTGGGACCGTCCCAGCCGGCCCCGCGACCGTCCCAGCCGGCCTCGCGACCGTCCCAGCCGGCCCCGCGACCGTCCCAGCCGGCCCCGCGACCGTCCCAGCCGGCCCCGCGACCGTCCCAGCCGGCCCCGCGACCGTCCCAGCCGGCCCCGCGACCGTCCCAGCCGGCCCCGCGACCGTCCCAGCCGGCCCCGCGACCGTCCCAGCCGGCCCCGCGACCGTCCCAGCCGGCCCCGCGACCGTCCCTGCCGGCCCCGCGACCGTCCCTGCCGGCCCCGCGACCGTCCCAGCCGGCCCCGCGACCGTCCCAGCCGGCCCCGCGACCGTCCCAGCCGGCCCCGCGACCGTCCCAGCCGGCCCCGCGACCGTCCCAGCCGGCCCCGCGACCGTCCCAGCCGGCCCCGCGACCGTCCCAGCCGGCCCCGCGACCGTCCCAGCCGGCCCCGCGACCGTCCCAGTCGGCCCTGCGACCGTCCCTGCCGGCCCCGCGACCGTCCCTGCCGGCCCCGCGACCGTCCCAGCCGGCCCCGCGACCGTCCCTGCCGGCCCCGCGACCGTCCCTGCCGGCCCCGCGACCGTCCCAGCCAGCCCCGCGACCGTCCCTGCCGGCCTCGCGACCGTCCCAGCCGGCCCCGTGCCCCATCTCCGCCGGCCCCGTGCCCCGTCCTGGCCGCCCCAGCACCTGTCTCAGCCAGCCCCGTGCCCGTCCAGGCCGCCCCTGCACCCGTCCCAGCCGGCCCCGCGCCTGTCCCAGCCGGCCCCGCGCCCGTTCCTGCCGGTCCCGCGCCTGTTCCAGCCGGCTCCCGCGCTCGTCCTGGCCGGCCCCGCGTCGACTTCCGGCCTCTTCCTCGCCGGCCCTCCGACCATCTGTTCTGCACTCTCCCTGGTACGGTTCTCCACCCCCCTGCACCGCACTGTACCGCACTGCACCGCACTGCACCGCACTGCACCGCACTGTACCGCACTACACCGCATTGTACCGCACTGCACCGCACTGTACAGCACTGCACCGCACTGCCCTGCACTGCACCGCCTTGCACTGCACTGTTCCTGATGGCGGCGGAGCTTCGCTTCGACGCTGACGGCCAGCCTCTTGAGTTCGAGGCGTGGCTTGCGGACCTCCGACGCCACCTCACTGGACAGCGGCAGGATGGTCACTCGCTTTCAGCACACCTTGACGGTACGCTTCCCTCCCCAGACCCTCCGGCTGTACTGCCCGTTGACCCCACCTCTGCTGAGCGCGAGTCTGCTGCCGCTGCTGCCCTTGCTCGCTCTGTCTGGCTTTCATGAGACGCTGTCGCGCAGCTTGCCATTAGCAATGCCCTACCCCTGTCTGAGCGTCCCCGCTTTAGGTCTATCATTACCGCTCAGGCCTTCTTAGATGCTGTCATCAACCGCTATTCCACCCCGCCTGCTGCATCCGTGGGTCGCCTGATCCTCCCTATGCTCTTTCCAGACCTTGCGTCTTTCCCCACTGTCGCGGACCTAGCTGCCCACCAGCGCACTATAGACGAGACCTGGCGCGCTGCCTTGCACTGCCGCACAGCTTAGCGCCCACCAGCCGCCCATGACCTCTACCCTCTACCTGCTTGCCACCCGTCTCCCTGACCGCCTTGCCGCTGCTCGCGACCAGTTCCTTAGCATTCACCTTGGTAAACTCACCCTCACATACTTTGTAGACACCCTGACTGTTATTGAGGCCCGCCACCGCTCCATCGCCCAGGCGAGCGGCGCTGTGCCGGTCCCTATCTTTCAGGGTTGTGCCCCCGCTCAATGCACCTTCTCCGATGGTTCTGCCACTGTGGCTGAGACCGCTGCTGCAGCGCAGTTCCGTTCGGGGAAGGGCCGCCGCCCCAAGGCTGGGCGCGGCGGAGGAGGAGGGGGTGCAGGTGGGGGTGGTGGTGGAGGCGGGCCATCTGGTGCTGGAGCGGACGAGGGGACCCCGCCCGCTCTAGCTGAGCAGTTGCCTCCGCCGTCGCAGCAGCAGCCGTCGCAGCAGCCGCCGCAGCCGCAGCAGCCGCACCAGTCGCAGCAGCCGAGGCACGCGAGTGCCCTCCCGCCCGGGTGGCCTGGAGCTGGTGGTGGCCGTGCGCGTGGTGGTGTGCCGGGTGGTGGTTCCGGAGGCGTGCGCTGTCAGTACCAGATCCTGACCGGTCCTCGCCGCGGCTTCGTTTGCGGTAAGATCGGTCACTCCACTCCTCGCTGTTTTCCTCGCCTGGACGACCTGTTCCGCCAGCGCTTCGGCCCGTCGCCCGACCTCCCAGACTGGCACAGTTTGCTTAGTCGTAGGGTTCAGATTTTTGACTTGGACATGTATGCCATTGTAGCTGCCCTGCATGTGATGTATGCTGATGACTCTAGTGTGCTTCCCTCTTATTACCCCTTGTTGCCTAGTGTAGGTGTGCCTAGCTTAGACTCCCCTGCTGCGTCAGGCGTAGGATCTCCTGCCTTGTTTAGCCTCGGTGCTTCTGCCGTCGCCCCGTCGCCGGACGCCACTGCCTCGCTTTCCTTCACTTTGGACTCTGACGCTTCCCGGTGTTTCTTCCGCGACTCCACTACGCTGACGCCGCTTCCTGCTCTTGCTGCCGTTTCTCTTGTTGACCCCTCAGGCGGTCCAGTAGTCGCCCGCAGTTCCACCACCCTTCCCTGTCCGGCGGTTCCTTCGGGCTCTCTCACAGGTCTGCATATCCCCTCGTTTTCCAGGAACCTAGTTGGTGTCGGCTGCCTTCAGGACCTTGGCGTCACCACTACGTTCCCTGGTCACGAGCGGTATGCTGTCTGTACCGAGGCCGCCACTGGTGCCCCCCTTACCACGTTCCCCCGGGACCCGCTGTCCGGCCTGTTCATACTGGACACCGTGACTTCCCCGGCTAGGGCGTCCCCCCAGGTGGCTGTGTCTACCCAGGTTGCTGCTGCCTGCTCTTGTCGGTCCCTCACCCACCCGACTCGCTTGTGGCACCACCGCCTAGGTCACCCTGCGCTCCTGCGTCTGCGTCACATGTCCCAGCACGGTCTCGTCCTTGGTCTCCCTGGTTTGTACCCTGAGTTTCCCTCCTCCCCCGCCCCACTGTGCACGCCTTGCGTCGAGGGCTGGCTTCGCCGTGCCCCTCACTCCTCCTCGTTTCCCCCTACCGCCGCGCCGTTGCAGACCCTGCACATGGACGTCTGGGGCCCTGCCCCTGTCCATGGGCCGCGTCGAGAGCGCTACTTCCTCGTGCTTGTCGACGACTTCACTCGCTACACCACAGTCTTTCCCCTGGAGCGAAAGGCTGACGTGCCTGACGCTCTCATCCCCTGGCTTGTCTCTGCCCGTGTCCACCGCGGTCTTCCTGTCTTGCGTCTTTACTCCGACCGTGGTGGCGAGTTCGCCTCAGGTGTCCTTGGTCGCTTCTGCCGTGCGGAGGGCATCACCCAGACGTTCACCCTGCCGGACTCTCTACAGCAGAATGGGGTCGCTGATTGCCGCATCAGTTTGGTCATGGAAGTGGCTCGCACCTCCATGATCCATGCCGGTGCACCCCATTTTCTGTGGCCGTTCGCTGTGCGCTACGCTGCTCACCAGCTTAACCTGTGGCTGCACCCCCAGCAGCCGCAGGTTTCGCCGACCCGTCTTTGGACCGGGTCTCCTGGTGACGCGTCTGCGTTCCACGTCTGGGGCTGCCTGGCTCACGTTCGTGCCTCCGGCACGGACAAGCTCACTGCCCGCACCCTTCCCTGCGTCTTCCTCGGTTTTCCTCTTGACGCGTCCGACTGGCACTTCTACCACCCGCCGTCTCACCGCTTCTTTCACTCTCGCGACGTCACCTTTGACGAGTCCGTCTCCTTCTATCGTCGTTTCCCCCACCGCGGTCCCCCGGTTACTTCCCCCCCTGTTCCTAGTCACTCCTTCCCAGGTGGTCCCTACCCCTCCTCCTCCTCCTCCTCCCCGTCCTGCCCCCTCAGGTGTGTCCCACGTCACCCCTCTCCCGTCGGTTGTCCCGGTGGAGGAGTCTTCTGACTCTGGTGGTCCTGCGGCGCAGTCCTTGCCGTCTGCCCCTCCCCAGGTGTCTCCGCCTCCACCGCCTCTGCCGCCGTCGTCGCCTCTGCTGTCCCCGCCTTCATCCCCTCCACCGCACCCGTCGTTACCGCTGCAGCCTCCGCCGCCGTCGCAGCAGCCGTTCGTTGACTCTAGGGGTGCTCGCGTTGGAGTGGGTGCTAGTCCCGGTGGCCCTGGAGGTGGTGCCGGTGCTCGAGGGGTTTTAGACCCTGGGGGTGTCCCTTCTGGGGGTGCAGGAGTGAAGTGTTTCGAGGGTCGTCGTGGAGCAGCTTGCGGTCCTGGTATCAGTGTTGGTCCGCCGCAGCAGCAGTCCCCGCCGGTGTCAGCCCTTCGCCTGCTCGGCCTTCCGTCCCCTGACCCGGCGCCCGCTCCTCTCCTGCCGTCTCCTCCTCCTCCCGCCTACGGCCCTGTGTTTCCTCCGCCGGACTCGTCCCCGGCTCGTTTTCCCCCTCGCTTCCCCCCTGTGTCCTCTCCTTTGTCTCCTGACCCAACTCCTCCGTCTCACGTCTGGTCTCGCCGTCCCTCTCGTGCTCGTCCTGTCTCCCCTGTCTCGCGCTCTCACCCTATGTTGCTTCGTTCTCACGCGTCTCGTCCTCCCCTTCTCCCGTCGCCTCCTCCGTCCTCCCTTGTCGTTGCTCCCCCCCCTCTGTCTGACTACCTTCGTGCCGCCCGTCCTCTTGTTCCTCGGGTCCTTGCCTCTCTTGTTACCGACCCGTCTGTTCCGGTTTCGAGCCTTGACGCCCTTGTCGCTGCGGTCGCTGACTTCGCCTCTACCCGCCGCCTTGACTACGCCACCACTCTGGTCTCTGACCCTGCCTGTCCTCCGTCTGTCGGGGGTGCTCCTGCCCTTGGCAGTGACGTCATGGAGGACCGCCTGTTCGAGCTTGCTTTCCTGTCAGAGGCTGCTCCCCATCTCTGTTCCATGCTGCTAGTCCCTGAGGGTGACCCAGACGCTTTCGACATCCCGACCCCTGGCACTTACGCTGAGGCGACCTCAGGACCCTGGGCCTCCCAGTGGATAGCTGCCATGGAGCAGGAGATGGCATCTTGGAGATCCATCGGCACCTTCGTCGACGCAGTTCCCCCACCTGGGGTGAACGTAGTCGATGGCCGCTGTCTCTTCAAGGTAAAGCGCCCTCCTGGAGAGACGCCTGTCTTCAAGGCGTGATACGTGGCTAGAGGTTTCAGTCAGCGTGAGGGGGTGGATTTCTTCTAGACCTTCGCTCCGACCCCGAAGATGACTACTCTTCGGGTCCTGCTACATTTAGCAGCACAGCGTGACTACGAGCTTCACTCCCTCGACTTCTCCACTGCCTTCCTTCAGGGCAGCCTACACGAGCAGGTCTACCTGCGTCGCCCTCAGGGCTTCACTGGCACCTTCCCTCGTGGGACCCAGTGGCTCCTGCATCGTCCCGTCTACGGCCTGCGGCAGGCTCCCCGTGAGTGGCACGATTCGCTGCGTGCTACCCTTGCTGATCTGCAGTTCTTCCCGTCCTCTGCAGACCCCTCGCTCTTTGTTCGTGCTGGCCAGACTCCGTTCTACATCCTTGTCTATGTAGACGACCTGGTCTTTCGTGCCAGCAGGATTTCGTGCCAGCAGGATTCGCATCAAATTCGTCTGCTTCCAGCCTGGCACATTGCTGACTGAACTTTCAGCCCGATGGACTTGAGAATCTTCGTTAGAAGTGATCACATCACATGAAACAAATCAAAAGCTACAATTTGATGTAGAAAAATCAATTTGCTTATATATAATTTTAAACGCCCAGGGGCGTATATTTTTTAATCAATTAAACGCCACCCCCACGTTTTCAAACCAGTCCTATAAACGCCCCTAGGGGCGTCTATCCGGGTGATTACGGTATAATGCCCGGGGGTTATGGAATGACACTTTTATGTTTATGAAGTGGAATTGACCTGTATTGTAGACAGTTCTTTTGTGCCAAATTTTGACGATTCTTGCACATGATCGCGTATATGGTGAGGAGGACCATCGTCATGCTACAATGCAGGCTAACAATCACATGTTGCTTGCGTCACAAGTTGTCACGTTCTATCGGATCGTGGTGGCAAGTGGCAACCTCGACGCCACAATGTGACAGCGCACCAAAGCCGGAAGGAGTCTGCTGCAGATTCCTTTACGACCCAACTAGGGCCGATCGACATGGAGTCTCTTGCGCTGCAGTATTGACAGTGAGGAGTGTGTTCCCATGACCCTAATATCAGACTCGCAATATTCGCCAGAGTGACAATAATTCCAAGCATGGTAACAGTTCTACACCACATTGAACCAATTCGCGTCGAGCTTGCACTGCCCAGTGACGCGCGAATCTGATAAGAGACACTATGATAAGAGGCAAAATCTAAAGAAATACAGTGAAAATGAACCAGGAGGGTGGTGTATAGGTTTCATGCCAAAAACTAGGGTGGTATGAATATCCAGTTTAATAAAGCACCCAGGTCCGCCCCAAACCAACCAGGGGTGATTAATTCCGGCGGGTGTTTTATCCGGGGGAATACGGTACGAAATTTATTACCCTGATTCAAAAAGTGTTACGAAAATATTTCCATGACAAAAACAAGGTTGCGGGGCCCCGCACCCTGAGCCTTCAAGGTGTGCTGACAACTACCCTGGTATCGAAACTCTAAGATTCCGACTAAGTCCTTGGCGGCCAGAAACATTTCCCCCACAACACCCTGCAACCCAAAAATTTCGACTAAGTCCCTGGCCGCCAGAGTCATTCCTCCCACGCACCATAAAACCAGCAATTTCGGCTAAATCGTAGGCAGAGACATAACTGTTAAAGTGAACGAATGATTAGAACAATGATACACAATGGAATATAACCATAAGGCACAACCCAGTATAGTCTAAAACAATATACAAACACATGTTTGACACACCCCCTAGACAGGATAGAGGCAGTGCCTGGTGAGAGAAAAGCAGCTCAGGGTGGCACTACTAGTCCGGCCTCTGAGGCAAGGGTTTAAAGACCAGTCAAACGAGTACAGACAAGGCAAGATCAAGACCAGGGCGGCACTACTAGTCCAACCACCGGGAAGAGGCCACAAGGCCAGTCAGGATAATGTATATAAAGGTCTGTACACAATCAAGGTCCTAGCAAGTGAGAGGCTATAGGAACGAGACCTAGTTGTACACAGTACCGCTGATAATATTTAGGCGCAAGCACCGTAGTAAAGATATCAGCTGTGTTGGCACCGAAGGCCAAGTGTACTACGCTGGCCTGACGACGCTGTTGTAGCTCGCGCAGGAGAAAGTACCGCAGCTGGATGTGCTTCGCTATGCCCTCAAGTCGTGGCTCCTGGCATAGGAGGATCATGGCCCTGTTGTCAGCGTACAGAACCTGGGCAGAGCTAGGTCGCTCACCCAGGTCGGTGAGCAAGAAGGCCAGCCAACGGAGCTCCTGTGCCGCCATGGCAGCAACGTAGATCTCAGCCTCAAAGCTAGACTGGGCAACAGACGAGGAGCGGGTGGACCTCTAGGAGATGGCACCCGCACCAAGGCTAAAATATTAGCCCTGGGAGGACCTGAGAGTCTCGGCGTCGTCTGCCCAAGAAACGTCAGTGTGCCCGGTAAGGACCACTGGTCTACGTCCTCCTAGCACTAGCCCCATGCCCGATGTACTTGCTAGATAACGCAAAACCCTCTTAGCTGCCGACCAGTACTGTGGTTGGTGTCTGCCGAAGGCCACAAAGCAAGCCAGGATGCTGAGAAGGTATGCGAGATCTGGACGAGTGCAAGTGATCAGGTACATGAGGCAACCCACCAGCTCTGCGTAGGGATCACTAGGCTCTACAGCCTCTTCAGGGACTAGAGCAGAGAGTCTGTGGTCTACTGGCAGAGGGGTGGGCTGTGCAAAAGAGAACTGAAGGCCGAACCTCTGAAGAACCTGGCGCACCAAGTGTGACTGTGAGAGAGTGATGGTGCGCGCTGCTCTGTCCCTGGAGATCTGCAAGCCATGGTAGCGGCGCAGCTCTCCTAGGTCAGAGCAGGTGTATCTCCTCAGCAGCTCGGCCTTCACAGAGGCCAGTGCGTCTCTGTCTGCAGTAGCAAAGACGAGGTCGTCTACATAGACAAGGGTGTAGAATGGAATCAGGCCGGAACGGACGAAGAGTGAGGGGTCTGCAGATGAAGGGAAGAACTGCAAGTCAGCAAGTGTAGTGTTAGGATTAAGGACGGAGTCTAGGTGAACTCAGGAGCTAGAATTACTCAAAATATAAATCCGAAATTCTGGACAGAAAATTCGTCTTCACAAGAAACGACGTCGACAAAAAACTAGCCGTTGGAATATCGCGAAACTTAGATGTGTTGTAGCTCTTAATCTCAGCTACCGTTCCCAACTTGAATTACGTTGATTGATGAAGCATTCACGACGCTATGGCTTTCGACGCATTAGGGGGTAAGCTGTAGGAGGAGAACTTAACTCAATCTCAAAAGTTCAATCAAAGTTCAAGAATCTCATAAGGAATTAGAGGAGCAAGAGAAAGGTTGGGATAGAAGAGAGGGATGAGAGGGAAGGTCCCAAGAGAGTCCCCAACCAAGGAAACCCCATAAGCACAAAGATTCCCTCCCTATAAGAACCCCATCTTTGACATTTGTCCCTTCCCAACCAATCCATCCAAGTTGGCCACCCTTGCCAACCTAGCTTGGTGGTTCCCAACCAATTTTGCAGCTGCTACAGTAGAGTGACGAATTTCCCCAACCCCAAAGGTCCCAACTCCATATAGAGTCACCCCACAACTTCACTTTGTAACCGCCGCAATTGTAACGCAAGCTCATGAACTTTGAATCTTCATAGCTTTCGCGTTCTTGCTCCGATTGAAGGGATTCTTGTTGCGTCGGAAAGATCTTCTCAAGATCTATCACAAAATACCTGCTCAAACAAAATAACACAAAACACATTCCCAAACTCCAGAATACACCACACAAATTCTTGCACACGCTCAAATCACACATGCAAGTTGAAAACATGGGATGGGAGGCAGACAGAATGTGATTGCATATGATGACATCACACAACATGTAGCACGCAGCATGTCATATCACTCACGGGGAGCCTGCCGCAAGCCGTAGATGGGGCGCCGGAGGAGCCACTCGGTGCTAGGGGGAAAGGTATCGGAGAAGCCCTGGGGGCGGCACAGGTAGATATGCTCGTGTAGACTGCCCTGGAGGAAAGATGTGGAGAAGTCAAGGGAGTGCAGCTCGTATAGTCACGCTGTGCTGCTACGTGTAGTAGTGCCCAAAGAGTAGTCATCTTCGGGGTTGGGGCGAAGGTCTGAAAAAAGTCCACCCCCTCACGCTGACTGAAGCCTTGAGCAACGTAGCGTGCCTTGAAGACAGGCGGCTCTCTAGGAGGGCGCTTCACCTTGAAGAGCCACCGGCCATCGACTACGTTTACCCCAGGTGGGGAACTGCGTCGGCGAAGGTACCGGTGGATCTCGAAGATGCCATCTCCTGCTCCATGGCAGCTATCCACTGAGAGGCCCAGGGTCTCGAAGTGGCCTCAGCGTAGGTGCAAGGGGTCGGGATGTCAAGGGCGTCTTGGTCACCCTCATGGACTAGGAGCATGGAACGGAGATGGGAGCGGCCTGAGATAGGAAAGCAAGCTCGAACTGCCTATCCTTTAGGATGAAACTGCCAAGAGCAGTCACACCCCCGGCGGCCGGAGGGCAAGCAGGGTCAGAGACCAGAGCGGTGGCGTAGTCCAGGCAGCGGGTAGTGGCGAAGTCAGTGACAGCAGCGACAAGAGCCGACAGACTCGAGACAGGAACGGACGGGTCGGTAACGAGAGAGGCAAGGACACGAGGAACAAGGGGACGCGCAGCACGGAGGAAGTCAAAGAACGGGGGTGGAGCCATAGCAAGCGACGATGGGGGAGGAGACAGGAGGAGAGGAGGAGCACAAGACGCGTGAGAGTGAAGCAACATAGGCGAGACCACAAAATAGGGGAGGTAGGACGAGCACGAGACGGACGACGAGACCAGACGTGAGACGGAGGAGTCGGTTCAGGAGAGAGGGGAGGAGACACAGGTGGAGAACGGGGAGGGAAACGAGTTAGGGAGAAGTCCGGGGGAGGAAACACTGGGCCGTGGACCGACAGAGGAGGAGGCGGCGGCGGCGGCGACAGGAGAGGAACAGGCAGGCGGTCAGGGGAAGGGAGACCGAGGAGGCGAAGAGCGGACACCGGCGGCGACGGCTGC
Organism: Closterium sp. NIES-67; assembly: GCA_027943415.1. Lineage (NCBI taxonomy): Eukaryota > Viridiplantae > Streptophyta > Zygnematophyceae > Desmidiales > Closteriaceae > Closterium > Closterium sp. NIES-67. The sequence continues at coordinate 285,705 of BQMB01001223.1, read as the reverse complement.
GACAGCTGCCCGACTCCAACACAAGAACCTCCAGCGACAGCACGGCTCCCTCCAAGAAGCTCCACACCAGCACCCCCTGAAACTGCTCTAGGAACACCTCCAGTACGCTCCCTAGCAACCCCAGAACGCATGAACCCCAGCGGCGGTGACGACAGCGTCTGCGGCGGCAGCAGCGGAGGCGGCTGCGGCTGTGACAGCAACGGCGGCGACATGGGAGGGGAGACCGGGGCGGGGACAGGCGGGGAAAGAGACTCCGCCGAGCCACAAGAGTCAGCAGACTCCTCAGCAGGGACAACCAACAGGAGGGGGGTGTCATGAGACACACCAGACGGGGCAGGGCGGGGAAGGGGTGGGGGAGGAGCTACCAGTGGAAGGGGGGGAACCAGGAAATGGGGGGGAGTGACCGGGGGACCACGGTGGGGAAAGCGGTGGTAGAAGGAGACAGACTCGTCAAAAGTGACGTCGCACGAGTGAAAGATACGTTGAGAAGGCGGGTAGTAGAAATGCCAGTCAGACGAGTCGAGGGGGAAACCAAGGAAGACACAGGGGACAGTGCGGGCAGTGAGCTTGTCCATGCCAGGGGCACGAACGTGAGCAAGGCAGCCCCAAACATGGAACGCAGATGCGTCACCAGGGGACCCGGTCCAGAGGAGGGCCGGCGGAACCTGCGGCCACTGAGGGTGCGGCCACAGGCTAAGCTAGTGGGGGTGTAGCAAACGGCAAACGACCATAGAAAATGGGGTGCACCGGCATGGATCATGGAGGTACGAGCCACCTCCATGAACAAACCGATGCGTCGCTCAGGGGGGAGTCCAGTAGGGTGAACGTCTGGGTGATGCCCTCCATACGACAGAAGCGACCAAGGCAGCCAGAATTAAACCCGCCACCACGGTCGGAGTAAAGACGCAAGACAGGGGGACCTCGGTGAACACACGCAGAGACAAGCCAGGGGATAAGAACGTCAGGCACGTCGGCCTTCCGCTCCAAGGGAAACACAGTGGTGTAGTGCGTGTAGTCGTCGACAAGTACTAGGAAGAAGCGCTCACGACGCGGCCCATGGACGGGGGCGGGGCCCTAGACATCCATGTGTAGGGTCTGCAGTGGTGCGGAGGTGGGGGGGAACGAGGAGGAGTGTGGAGCACAGCGGGGCCGACCCTCGACGAAGGGTGTGCATGGAGGCGCTGGTGAGGAGGGGATCGCAGGGAACGACCCAGGGAGACCTAGGACAAGACGGTGCTGGGACATGTGACGGAGACGCGTGAGAGCGGGGTGACCTAGACAGTGGTGCCACACAAGCGACGAGTGAGTAAGCGACCGACACGAGCACGCCGCAACAACTTGGGAAGACGATGCTGCCTGGGGAGGCGTCCCAACCGGGGGGGACGCGGTGTCCAGCGTGAACATGCCTGACACCGGGTCCCGGGAGAACGTGGTGAGGGGGGCACTAGTGGCGGCCTCAGTACAGACAGCGTACCGCTCGTGCCCAGGGAACGTAGTGGTGATGCCTAGGTCCTGGAGGCAGCCGTCACCAACTAGGTTCCTAGAGAACGAGGGGATGTGCAGGCCTGTAAGGGAGCCCGAGGGAACCGCAGGACAGGGAAGAGTAGTGGAGCTATGTGCAACTACAGGACCGGAGGAAGGGTATGCAAGAGCAACTACGGCGGGAGCGGCAAGCAGCGTAAGTGTAGTGGAGTCCCGAAAGAAGCACCGGGAAGCGCCGGAGTCCAGGGTGAAGGAGAGCGCGGCAGTGGTGACAGGGGTTGGAGGAGCGAAGAAGGACCCTATGCTAAACAAGGCAGGGGATCCTACGCCTGACGCAACAGGGGAGCCTGAACTAGGCACACGTGACACACCTACACTAGGCAACACAGGGTAATAGGAACCACTCATGCTAGAGTCATCGACATACATCACATACAAAGTAGAGCTAATCTTATCCATGTCCATGTCAAAGATCCTAACACCACGACAAAGCAGACTGTGCCAGTTGGGGAGGTCTGGCGATGGGCCGAAGCGGAGACAAAACAGGTCATCTAGGCGACGGAAGCAACGAGTGGGGGTATGGCCGATCTTACCGCACACGAGGCCGCGGCGAGGACCGGTCTAGAGTTGGTACTGGTAGCGCCTATCACTCTGACCACCACCCGACGGCACGCTGCGCGCACGACCAATGCGACCACCGTCACTGATGGGTCCAGGCCACCTGGGGGGGAGACGGCCGACACATCGCGGTTGCTACTGCTGCTGCTGCGGGTGCTGCGGCTGGTCTAGCGACAACGTCTGCTGCTAACACTGCTGGGACTGCTGCTCTGAGGCACCAGCCTCAGTCCCTTTGTCAGTACTACCAGCGGGCAAACCACCTCCACCACTGGCACCACCCCCTCCTCCGCTTCCTCCACCGTGCCCAGCCTTGGGGCGGCGACCCTTACCCGGACGAAACTGCACTACGGCGGCTGTCTCTGCAATAGAAGCTGTCTCAGCGAATGCAGCAGAACCGTCAGAGTAAGTGCACTGAGCAGGGGCACAGCCCTGAAAGATAGAGACTGGCACAATACCGCTAGACTGGGCGATAGAGCGCTGACGAGTCTCTACGGCAGACAGGGTGTCAACAAATTCAGTTAGGGTAAGGTCAGCAGGGTGGTGACTAAGGGAGTGATCGCGGGCAGTGGCAAGGCGGCCAGGGAGACGGGTGGCAAGCAGGTAGAGGGTAGAGCAGATAGGGGGCTGAAACACACAAAGCTGGGCCTCAGTACAGGCAGCGCACCAGGTCATGTCTAGCGTGCGCAGATGGGCGGCTAGGTTAGCGACAATAGGGAAAGACGCGAGGTCAGGAAAGAGCATGGGCAGGATCAGGCGACCGACGGAAGCAGAGGGCGGGGTGGAATAGCGCGTGACAACAACCTCTAGGAACTCCTGCGTAGTCCTGACCAACTTAAAGCGGGGGCGCTCGGACAGGGGGAGGGCATGACTAATCGCAAGCTGTGCGACAGCGTCAGGCGACAACCAGACAGCACGGGCAAGGGCAGCAGCGACAGCGGACTCACGGTCAGCAGACGTGGGGTCAGCGGGTAGAGCAGCAGGGGGGTCCGTGTAGGGGAGCGTACCGTCGATATGGATGGCCCGGGAGTGGCCGTCTTGCAGCTGACTAGTCAGGTGGCGGCGGAGGTCGATGAGCCATGAGTCGAACTCAATCGGCTGCCCCTCCGCATCAAAACGCACGACCGAGTCCGCCATCATGGTCGTTGCAGTACCAGAAAGGCAGTACTTGGCGGTAGGGTGCGGCGGGAAGCGGTGATGTGCGGTGCAGTGCTGTACAGCGTGGTAGACGGAGGTGCAGGATGATAGGTTGCTGCGCGGTGCGGTGTAGAGCGGTGCAGCGTGGTGCAGGGCGGTGCAGTGCGGTGCAGTGCGGAGCAGTGCGGTGTAGTGCGGTGCAGTGCGGTGCAGAGTGGTGCAGTGCAATACTGGGCGGTGCAGTGCGGTGCAGTGCGGTACCGGGCGGTGCAGCGCGGTGCAGAGGGCCGATTACGGCGGCGAGGTGTCTAGGAGACCGGTGCCGCGGGCGGCAAGGCGACGGGGCTGGCTAGGCGTGGAGGTGACGGGGCCGGCTGGGCTACAGGGCCGGCTGTGCAACGGGGCCAGCTAGGCGACGGGGCCGGTGAGGCGACCGGGCTGGCTGGGCCACGGGGCCGGCTGGACGACGGGGCCAGCTAGGGGACGGGGCTGGTCGGGCAACGGGGCTGGTCGGGCAACGGGGCCGGCTAGGCGACGGGGCCGGCTGGGCGACGGGGCCAACGAGGCGACGGGGCGGGCTGGGCGACGGGGCCGACGAGGTGACAGGGCGGGCTGGGCGATGGGGCCTGCTAGGCGACGGGGTCGACTAGGAGGCGGGGCCGGCTAGGAGACGGGGCCGGCTGGGCTACAAGGCCGGCGAGGGGACGGGGCCGGCTAGGAGGCGAGGTCGGCTATGAGGCGGGGTCGGCTAGGAGGCGGGGTTGGCTAGGAGGCGGGGCCGGCTGGGCTATGGGGCCGGCTAAGCGACAATGCCCCCTAGGCGACGGGGCCGGTCGGACGACGGGGCCGGCTAGGCGATGGGGCCGATTGGGCGACGGGGCCAGATAGGAGGCGGGGCCGACTATGCTACGGGGTCGGCTAGGAGGCGGGGCCGGCTAGGAGGCGGGGTCGGCTAGGAGACGGGGCGGGCTGGGCTACGGGGCCAGCTAGGTGACGGGGCTGGCTAGGAGACCGGCCAGCACGTGGGGGAGGGGTACGGGGCGGCTAGGACCTAGGGCGGAAGCGCTAGTGGGCGGGGGGGACCTAACCTACTCATGATACCATGTTAAAGTGAACGAATGATTAGAACAATGACATACATGGGAATATAACCTAGTGGGTTGTACTCCCTAAGGCACAACCTTGTATAGTCTATAACAACATACAGTACAAAGATATGTTTGACAAAAACTCCCTCACTCACCCCCTCGCAACCCAGAAATGGCTAAGTCCTCCACAAGAGACATGCTTTCCACCAACACCCCGGCATTTTTTTTTTTTTTTTTTTTTTTTTTTTTTTTTTTTTTCCGCTAAGTCTTCCACACCACAGCAAGACATGTCACGTTGCATATGCTCTTTTGACACCCAAACAATCACGAGCTACTGTTTTTTTTCTTGCCCCTCTGCCGCCCTTGTAAATCTGATCCCCCAATCTCGCCCAGCTCGCGCAAATCCGCTACAGAATACACTTCTTTCCACACCTCAGTGCTGCCCATTTCATTCATGTCAAATGTTTCTTAAATGGCCAAGGCTAGAAAGGGTGCAACAAGTTCTACACTTAAAGCAAAGACTTCGAATTCTTTTACCCTGTCAAATCAGACTTCGATTTTTTTTAGCTCTGACCGTCAGGGTTTTTTTTTCCTACTCTGTTTTCTAAGAGTGGCCTAAAACCAATTTTGGGCCCTGCTACCCACACCCAGGACATGTCGTCGGTGTAAATATTCCCAGACGACTTTGTGTACGCCGAGCATAGCTGCGGGGACCCAGAGATTGTCGTCGGTCGTGCGATCGGCCCATCGTACAAGGAATCGACGGCTGCTGTGTCTCGATGGCCTCGTACGCGATGAGCGAGAATTTTGGATGGCTCGATCGTTGGCTCAGGTATTGGGTTGACCGTAGGATTGATTGGTTGACGGTTGAGATAAGTCGCACTCGGGACGAACGGTTGCAGGAGACTGACGTAAAATGAATCATGAATTCGCTAGTCGGCCGGCAGTTGCAGCTGGGCGGTGACTGGGGTCACCATGCGGATGATGCAGAACGTGCCACAAAATCTTGGTCGTAATTTATTTGGGAGGGGAATTCCCAAATTTATGGTGTCGAGCAGGACCAATTGTCCAGTGGCAAGTGTTAAGTCTCGGCATCGTCGGTCAGCTGGGTGCTTAGTCCTCTGGTTGGCTTTTAGGATGGCATCGGCAACTTTTTGCTAAGATTGCCGGAGATTTTCGACGAGCTGCTGCGATCTTGGTGCCGGATTTTCTATCGGGGACGATAGAGGGGTTGTCTGATCTATTCCATAATTACGAAAGAACAGGGACTGAGTAGTCTTGGCCGATTGGGCGTTATTGTACGCAAACTCGATCAAGGGAAGAGCGTCTTCCCATTGGGCCGGGTCTGTGCACGTCATGCGAATCAGCTGCTCCATTGTCTGATTGGTGCGCTCAGTCTGGCCGTCCGATTGCGGGTGGTACGCCGTGGACAGATGCAGACGTGTGCCGTACTGCTGCCAGGTTTTTGTCCAGAAGTTGGACATGAACCGTGGATCACGATCGCTGATGATTGCCGAGCGAATGCCGTGTAGCCGGACGATGTTCGTGAGGAATATTTTCGCTCTCTGCTCGGTAGTAATTGTCGTTTTGCAGGTTGCGAAATGGGCCATTTTGGTCAACCGGTCAACGACGACGAGAATCGCGTCGTTACCGCTTGGACCAGCTGGCAGGCCAGTGACGAAATCCATCATCACTTATTGCCAGGGTCGGCTGGGTGGCTCTAGCGGCTGCAGCAATCCCGCAGGTCGAAGTCGTGAAGACTTCATGTGTTGACACGTGGCACAGAAGGTGACGTACTGTTGCACGTCTGTCGGCAGGTCGGGCCAGTAATAATTTCGACTCAGTAATTTGGCGATTTTGTTAATGCCGTAGTGACCTGAGAAATTCGAGTCATGTGCCTCCTGGATCAGTAGTTCTCGTAGGGTACGGTAGGCGGGAGCCCAAATCCGATTGGTACCGGATTTTAGGTAATAGGCCCCTTGCTTGACTGTCGGTTGGGGATGACTGTTAGTGGTGAAGAATGGGTCAGTATTGTATCCGTGGGTGAATAGGCCAGTTAACAACGGATTAGCTTGGATAATTAGAATTGCAGTGGTGTGGACTGAAGGGTGGGTCAGTGTGTCGGCGATGTTGCTAACCCCCCGTTTGTAGGTGACTCTGTAGTGGAAGTTGGACTCGAGGTAATCAAGCCAGCGAATCTGTCGAGGATTCAGTGTCGGTTGGGCGTGGATGAACTGTAGCGATTTATTGGCTGTTCGGACTATCACGTCAGCGCCCGTCAAGTAGCAGCGCCAGACTTTGAAGGCGTGAACGATGACGAGTAACTCCTTGCCGTGGACAAGGTAATTTCGCTTGGCCGGGTTCAGCTTTCGTGACTCGTAGGCGATCGGTTGTAGGCCTTCGCCTAAGTCTTGTAACAGGACTGCGCCAATGACCTGGTCGCTAGCGCGTCTGGAAAAATGTCGGCGTGTTTCCGAATCACCATCGCCAAGTCATCTGGGACAGCTGCGCAGAGTTTGTCGATGTCGGTCGGTGTGTCGACAGCTGTTGAGGGGATCCATCCGACGGCATACAGTTGCGCCCCTCGAATCATAGCTCGCTTGATCATCACTGCACTGACCGTCGATGTGGTCGAATATTGACAGCTCCACTTAGGTAGTCATTGCCAGTCGCCACTCCATTTGATGCGACAATCGCTCGTTCGCCAGTCAATGCTCGGGTTGTATTCGCGCAGCCAATTGCATCTCAGCAGCATGTCACAACCGTCCAAAGTTGTCGTCAGCATCTTCATCGTGAAACTAAAATTTTCGCCGCATGTCACTCGCACGTAAGGTACCCGCTCTCGAATTGCAAGTGGTGTGCCGTCGACCAGTCGCGCGTTGATTTCAGGCATGCAGCGCTCCAGCTGCAATCGCATTTTTTTCGCCTTCATCACGTCCATCAAACAGTGGCTCGCCCCGCCATCAACAAATATTTTGATGCCGGTGGCGCCAACTCTTCCTTCAACCAACACAGGGCGATCAACAGGTTCACCCCCCTTATTCAGCCAGAAATGGTCGATAGCCCAAATTGGCACTATAATCTGGTGGGGGTGGTGGCGTTTGGGCAACGCAGTCAAGTAAGTAGGTGGCCCATCTGCTACTGACGGTCTCCATTTCCCGACTGCTTCTTGTCGTTAGGTAAGTTCTTCTTCAGCTGTGGGCAGTCCCTCACCATGTGACCCGGCTGGTTGCAGTGGAAGCAGGTTCCCGAAAATACTCGGGCTGCAAACACGTCCACGCCGTTGATTGATGTGTGTTGGGGCTGGCCTCAAAAGCGATTTCCCTCCCAGATACCTGCTCTCGCGAGTCCACGTTGTGCGTCCAGCGTGTCTGCTATGCGAACTATTTCGTTGAATGTCGCCAGGGCTCGCAGGACAATCTCTTGCTGAATCTCCGGCTTGAGACCACCCACATAGCAATCAATACGTTCGTCTTCGCTAAGCCCTCCGATTTGGTCGCAGATTGCCAGAAACGACGCCATGTATTCTTGGACAGAGCCCAACTGTCTCCACATCCGAAGCTTTGTGCGAGCATTTTCGCACATGGATATGTGCTTGAATCTGCCCTTCAACGCTTCCCCCACGCTTTCCACGTGCGGATCGTGGCCGACCCAAAGATCGGTTCTGCCTTCGCCATTGATGAGCTCAACTCCCCATCTACCGCCCGTTGATTCCCTGCCAGGGCTCGTCCCTCGTCTAGATGCATGCGCCACCAGTTGAGTGCCGGTCCCCTCAGCAGCGACACAGCCAAGTTGACACGTGATGCGTTGTCATTAATACTTGCTGCCGTGAAGAAGATTTCCATGGCGAACAACCACCCGCTCATTGTTGTTGTTTCGTCGGTCGGGTTGAACGGTGGAGGCATTGATGGTTTGATTTTAATGGCCACCTGCGGCTCGCTGTGGACTTCTTCAACTGCTTCAGGTGTCACCGACGCCCTCGCATTGCTCGCAGCATCTTCGTCTCGGGTAACAGGCCGCCCCTGACACGTTTCACCCCGCGTCTGGCGAAGCGACGAGTTCTCGTTGCGCAGCGTCTGAACTTCGCTTCCCAGCGACTCGAACTTATCGGCGAGTTGTTGAAGCTGGGCCCGCAGTGTTGTCACTGCAGCCGCCTTGGCTTGCAACTCGTCAAACTCCTCCTGAGTCACGTTCCTAACACTACGACGGGCAGAGGTTTCTGACGTGGCAGACATGCTGGAAATTTTACCTGACAGATCTGAGGGTGCACACGCTTCTAGTTGGAGGAGCTTTAACGAGCTCGCCTACCAACCGTTGGCCAACCCTCTATCCTGTCGGGTCCTCTCCCGATGTAAACGGACTACTCTACGGAAGACTAAGCGGGCCAGAACGGGGCTCTGATACCAACTGTTATGAATTAATCAGAGTAATAACAGGTAGTGTAATAAAGGAGTTGTGATTTAAGAGTTTCCATACAAATGAGGGCCTAGGCATTTATAGGCACGAACAGAGCTAGCCGAGAACCACGCAAGCAGGTTGGGGCGATCCGGTTGGCGAAAGCCACGGAAGCGTTGCGCGTCGAGGTTTGGGTTCGCGAAATGGTTTGGGACCGAAGAAGTTGGCCGAGCCTGGACTTCTGAGAGTCGAGGGCGTATGCGCTGTAGTCGAGCCCAGTAAGGAGAAGGGAATTTCCTTAGACCTTCTACCGGTAAATGGTATTTTCTTATCCCCAATTTTAGTTAGTAAGGCGCACACTCCTATAACTAGGTTGCTCCTCAGTCTGCGTCAAAATTTAAATCGCGACACTAAATCGCGGCCCGCTTTATAGTTTCATGCCTGAATGTGAGCACTCCACACCATTTTACAAACCGCACGTCTCAAATCTGCCGAGCCTCGACTGTGTGCTCCAGGCCTAGCTGTATCCAAACCCCCTGTTGTTTGATGTTGCCTCATTGTATTGTTTCATCGCTACTCAATTATTCGACACTTGCTGTTTGCACTTCATAACACCTGGCCATAAGTGTTGAGATGGCAAGAAAAAGTTGACTTGAAAGTGAGAGGGGCTAGATACAAGTACATGGGGTTGCAACTCTATGAGCTGACCTAGCTAGGATACACTAACACATATAACCTAACTAGTACATACATATTTGTTAGTTTGACACACCCCCTAGCCTAGGTAGAGGCAGCGTCTGGCAAACAAGAACAAACCAGGGCAGCTGTACTACTCTGGCCTCTAGTGTATGTAACAAGGCAACTTAGGGCAGCACTACTAGTCTAACCGCTGAGACAAGAGCCACAAGGACAGTCAGCAAGTGTAGCAAGACATACAGGCATAGAACAACAAGTACAAGTCGGTTTAGCATAGATCATGATATATATAGAAGAGCGGCTACTGAGACTAGATGAAGCTGAGTACTGCTGGTCATGAGACGCGAGTGCCTTGGTAAAGATATCAGTAGTGTTGGCCTCTGAGGCCAACCGTACTGCACGAGCTTGACCGCGCTGCTGCAACTCGTGCAGCAGGAACTACCGCAGCTGGATGTGCTTCGCCCTGACCTCAAGTTACGCCTCCAGATACAAGAGGATCATGGCCTTGTTGTCAGATAGCGGAGCTCCTGAACGGCCATGGCCCCAGCATAGATCTCTGCCTCACAACTAGACTAAGCTAAAGACGACGACCTAGTGGACCTCGACGAGACTGCTCCTGCTCCAAGATTAAACTAGTAGCCCTGAGAGGACGTGATTATCTCTAAGTCGCCAACCCACATTGCGTCTGTGTGTCCAGTGAGAACCATTGGCTCCCGCCCTCCTAGCATAAGTCCCAGTCCTGATGTACTCGCCAGATACCACAGCACCCTCTTGGCAGCCAACTAGTGCACTGGTCGGTGTCTGCCAGTCGAAACAAAGCGAGCAAGGATACTAAGAGGGTACGCTAAATCTGGTCGAGTGCACATCATTTGGTACATGAGGCACCCCACCAGCTCTACGTATGGACCACTGGGCTTGGTTGGCTCAGCTGGAACATGATCAGAGAGCTTATGATCCACAAACAGAGGGGTGGGCTGTGCTGAGGAGAACTGGGGACTAAAACTTTGAAGGATCTGGTGCACCATATGGGACTAGCAGAGTATAATCGTGCGCACGACATGATTACGAGAGATCTCCAAGCCCAGATAGCACCACAGCTCTCCCAAGTGAGTTCATATGTGCCTCCTAAGTAACTCGGCCTTCACTGAGGCCAGTGTGTCGTCTATGCACACTAAGATGTAGAACAGAGTCTGGCCAGTACGGACAAAGAGCGAGGGCTCAGTAGAAGATGAGAAGAACTGGAGAGCAGCAATAGTATTGCGAAGTGCGTCATGCCACTGACGGGGCACCTGACACAGACCGTAGATAGGGCGGCGCAGGCTCCACTAGGTCCCAGGTAGGAAGGACCCAAATAAGGCTAGTGGGGCCGGAGGTAGATCTGCTCGTGCAAACTACCCTGCAGGAAGGCTATGGAGAAGTCCAGGGAGTGGAGCTCATAGTTACACTGTGCAGCTACTTGGAGGAGCACCCAAAGAGTAGTCATCTTCGGGGTAGGGGAGAAGGCCTGGTAGAATTCCACACCCTCTTGCTAAATGAAGCCTCTAGCCACTTAGCGCGCCTTGAACTTTGGCGGCTCTCCCAGTGCGTGCTTCACCTAGCAGATCCACATGTCATCGACTATGTTCGCCCTAGGCGGGGGTACTACATCGACGTAGGTGCCAGTGGATCTGCAGGATGCCATATCTGCCTCCATGGCCTGTATCCACTTGGCTGCCCAAGGCCCGAGACCGCCTCAACGTAGGAGCGCGGTATAAGGATGTCCAGGGAGTCCGGGCCGCCTTCTGGGGATAGAAGCATGGCACTGAGATGGGGTACAGTGGCAGCAATGTAAGCCAGCTCGTACTGCTGTCCTCTATTAGGTCAATTCCAAGGGCAAGTGCATCCTCGACAGACGGAGGACAGGTAGGGTCAACAACAAGAGCTGTAGCATAGTCAAGTTGGTGGCTAGCAGCAAAGTCAGTGATAGCGACGACAAGCGCAGAGACAGTCTCAGGAGGAGCGGTAGGGTTAGTGACAAGAGACGCATGGAAGCGGGAGGTGGTAGGACAAGCAGTGCGAACAGAGTCTGAGAGAGGAGCAGAGGATAGCGGGAGTGACAACGGGGGAGGTAACGAGAGAACCAGGACTGGAGGAGCACGAGAACGAAGAACCATAGGGCGGACACTGGCACGAGGAATGACATGACGAGCCCCAAAGGGACGAGGGACTCAGTGGGGAAAAACGAGGGACTGGGGACGAGGGGGAGTGGGGGACAAGACAAGGGACGGAGGAGAGCGGGGGGAGAAACGAGCCGGAGAGGAGTCCGAGGGGGGGGGGGAGAGAACAATGTCCAAGTCAACTCGTTTTTTGTAGCAATTCTCAGTCGTCGATGTCGAGTGTCGGACGATCGGACGCTCCGATGAATTTCGGGTTTGGCGAGGTCCCGTTCCCATTAACGTTGAAACTCGAAGGATTTCGTTTTGTCACGGTCGATCTGAAGCGTCGAATCTCCATCGGACGGATGTCGTTGGTCGCAGCTCCACACATTTCGGTGCAACTCCAAGAGTCATGGTAAACTGCGAACTTCTTGGAGTGTCGCAAGAAATGTTCCGCCATAACTGACACCTTCGCGAGTTCAAGGCCGTTTGTCCCCGCGAAAAAATCGACTCCGTCGATACAGTCTATCGAACGGTTGGCGAGGCATCTCGCCTTCGACAGGGACCCCAGGTGCAGTTGCGCGAGGTTAGTTGAAACTTAAAATGAAAGAGCATTATACTTACGGGAATTGAAGTTTTGACTCCATCCTCGGCATGCTCCTGGGGGCCCAGCAATTAAGCGTTAGGCTAAAACCTTTGGCTATGATTACCAAGTGTCACAGGTTCGAATGAGGTTTGCTCAATCTTGTAGTATCCATGAGGACAAGGTGCTTTTATACTTCCCGAGTACATCAGGTAACCAGGTTTATCCTATCCAAATGAAATAGACCCTTCTAGAAATAGAATCAACCTACATACAGCCACGCAAGGCTAATAGCATTAAGGGATTACAGAAGGATTACGCTACATATAGAGAGCCGGTACATCCCGAGCCTGGTCATTGATATAATTATAATAATATGATGGAAAAGAAGGAATATGAAACCAAATGAGATTAGTTAAAGAGCATGGGAACCAGGATAAAAAGAGGAATGAAATAGAAAGGAAATATGGGAAGGGGAAAATGGTGTAACGGGGTCGTACTCTCACAAATCTGATGCAGGGCCTAGTACTAAAGACACCGCCAACTTGACATGTGTCTCGCCGTCATTGACATCAGCCACATTTAAGATAAACTTCATGGCTAATAGCCAACCACTTAGTGTCCTGTGCTTCTCGACTAGGTTGAACGGTGGGTGCATCCCCCCTCGGTTATTTGACCCCCCACCTGGTTCTTTTGACCCCAATGGCGGATTTGAACCGGTCCATGGGTTCATCCAACCCTTGGGACCATCCCCCCTCGGTTATTTGACCCCCCACCCGGTTCACTTGACCCCTAGGGCGGATTTGAACCGGTCCATGGGTTCATCCAACGCTCGGGACCATCCGCCCTCGGTAATTTGCCCCCCCACCCGGTTCACTTGACCCCTAGGCAAGATTTGAACCGGCTCATGGGTTCATCCAACCCTTGGGACCACCCACATTCGGTTATTTGACCCCCCACCCGGTTCGTTTGACCCCAAGGGCAGATTTGAATCGGCCCATGGGTCCATCCAACCCTTAAGACCATCCCCATTAGGCTATTTGACCCCCCACCAGGTTCATTTGACCCCATGGGCGGATTTGAACCGGCCCATGGGTTCATCCAACCCTTCGGACCATCCCCCCTCGGTTATTTGACCTCCCACATGGTTCACTTGTCCCCAAGGGCGGATTTGAACCGGTCCATGGCTGACATCGCCTGCGGTTGGTATGCGCTCGCACAGTCTTGACGCGTCTCACCTTGCGCCCAGCGAACACTCACGTTTTCCACCTTCGATGTGGCGAGCTCCAGAGACATTTCTTCCATCTTCGCCACCATCTCCCAAAAATTAGTTGTCTGAACCGATGCACTCGCTGCTGCCTCTGACAGCTCAGCAATTTGCTCAGGTGTAATACTTCTAAGACTACGACGAGGGGGACTATCAACTATAAAATACTTTAGCTAACGAACGCTACTAATAAAACTATGGGCACCTGCAGCATTGGAGACGTGGAGCGGACAGGACAAAGTCGGATGGACTGAAGAAGTCCATGCATGACCGTTGGACAGCTCTTATCTCCTAACGTGCGAGGTACCTTTACAAACTACCTCTCTACGGTAGCCTAAACGGGATGGGACATAGCTTTGATACCTAGTGTCATGATAATCTCCAGATGGGAGCCGAGTAATGCAATAGAGAGGTTGTGATTCAAGTGTCGAGTACAAATGATACACAGAGCTAAATACAAGCATAGCTAGCCTAGCAAGGGAACCTCAAGGAGGGCTATGAAACGCCCACAAGGTGGTTTGGGTGCCTCGGGGCTCGGAAGTGTCGGACTCGACTCCACGTGTAGGCTTGGGGGTCTCGAACGTAATTCGGGACCTGGGTTGTCGGGCCGAGCTTGGACCTCCAAAGTTCAGGGATGTACGCGGTATTAGCGAGAGTTCGCTGAGGAAAATGGTTTTCCTAACACTAGCATTGCTTGCACTGTACAAAACGGTTTAACTCCGGTAACGTGGCATGCAAATTTTTCCCGTCTTTCTTTTAATACCCCCCAATACCTATTTTGCGATACAGGTCATATGCTGATCGCGCATCCCCCACAAATATTCTGTACTACTCCATGAACATATTATCCATTTAAGATACCATGGTTTACGCGCCCGAGTTCTGTTTCATGTGAATATTCCCCATCCTGGTAAAATGACTAACCAATTAAGATGATCAAGCGAATTCAATATGATGGTGATCATAATTTGGCGAGCTATTAGCCATCGTTGTGTGTCTGACTCACTAAGCAATGCACAGAACATGATCCACACCATAAGGGGATATTGTGTATAACAAATCTGACCATTTACGAGCTGCCATGTTTGTTTGCCATCTTCGTCAACATCACATCTATTCGCTTTTCAGCGATAAATGCAAGTGTGAACATCTCGTGTGCGGTATTTGTTGTAAAAAAATGAAACTACACATAGAAACCTGGGTTCAAATGTGTGCGACAAGCTAGCGACATATGCTCGCAGCCTTGCATGGATAGGCAGTTCTGTTGCACAATCTGCTATCGACACGTGCACTTTTTAACAACTTGTCCCATTGCCTGAAGTGGAATAGAAAGAAGGGAAGCAAAAAAATGCTTCGCATTTTTTTGTGTACTGTGAAATTTCTCCCTCACACGGCAAACACCGGAAAATTTGTCAATCGTGCGACGTGGAGAATCCACTAAGGAATTTCTCGCTAGTACAAGACCTAGGTAATCCTAGACCATGGCTCATGGCAGGTGATCATTCCCGTGACATCATCTTCTACAAAAAGCTGACCCCTGCCCCTCTTTCACCAACATCAAGTTGCGCACCAAGCTCTTGACACCATCTTCGAACATCTACACAACGTGTGCCGATAACAATGACACCTTCACCAGCCATCACTCAATTGATACTGCCCAAGATGTAGTCGACGTGGCCGAGGGCGCTGTCAACATAACGCCTGATGAACACTATCCATCCATCCCTCGCACACGCACTCGCACACCACTGTTTTATCCCTCATCCTTTTCGGATATTGACATCACTCGAGCTGCTTATAATTACCTCAAGAATAAAAACTTTCACCTATCGAAATGGCCCTCTCTCCATCCCTGTCTCATTGACATCCCTCTATCCGGCGTGATGCGGCTGAATCTGATGACGACAACGTTAAAAATGTTACCAGTATCGACGAAGGACGTGGTGTTCAGCGTGCCTACACTCACTAGGGAAAAATTGGCCTTTGCATACTCGGCCTTGATGTTGTTGTCCATCTTTTTCCATTGGAACTCGAGCTGAGGACTGTTTTCCATGTTTACGCTAGCCCGCACTAGAAAAAAATGGAAAGAAGCAATGGGCAAGGAAATTGCAACTCTCCGCCATTGAGGCACCTGGGTCCTCGTCGACCGTGCTGCTGTCCAAGGTTGGATCATCCTCTCAGTCAAGTGGATCTTTCGTGTCAAGAGCAATGCCGATGGGACCATCAAGCACTTCAAGGCCCAAACCTGTGACCAAACCTGGGTCATTGGTGGCTTCGACCAAACCTGCAGCACCGACTTCGACCAGACCTATGCACAAGTAACCCGTCACACCTCCATTCGCACCCTCCTAACGATTGTAGCCTACAAACATCTTCCGCTGTGCCAGCTCGACATTAAGAATGCATTTCTCTACGCACTTATGGATGCTTTGTGTCGAACAACTCACGGCTAAGGTGATGGAGACAATCAATCCTATCTGCCCGCTGAAGAAATCGCTCAACGACATCAAGTAGGTCCATAATCTCTGCAGTAGCACCTCTGGACGATCCTCCCCATTATCGGTTTGACGCAACTCCCATACGACTCTGGGACGTACATCCTGTAGCACAACACAGACTACATCCTTCCCACCATCTACGTCAACAAAATTCTCTATGCTGGCACCAACGACCTCCCCTTTAAACGCTTCGAGGCAAAAATTTGCGAGCACCTGAGGTCATGGTTTTGCTTGAGACGAAGTAGTTTCTCGACCTCAACATCTCCTCCACCGACGCAATCCATATGTTTGCCACCAAGTACTCCGAGACCCTTGTGAGGTAGTCGACATCACCCCACCGCGGTCTCCACCCCCTACAGTGTCCTTAGCAAAGATCTCGCCCCCGACACAACCGCCTCCAAACACCAACTCTACCAGCAGCAGCTTGAGTGCCTCCTTTCCACTGATGTCACTGCCATCCCGATCTGCCCTCCGCCGCCAGCCAACTCGCCCAATTCTTCCGCCGATTTAAAGAGAAGCATATGCAGGACCTACAACGTGCGCTGCAGTACGTTATTTCGACGCCCGATGTCGGCCTCACCTACTCTTCGTTTGTATTGATCACGCATGTGGTGCTGAGAATTGCGCTCCTCAACTGGATTATTTCAAACTGGAGCTTACGGGCCCTATCTCATGGAACTCACTAAAACAAGAACTCATTGCCCTCTCCTCTACTAAAATGGAATTCATCGCAGCAACTGTAGTTTTTTACGAATGACTCTATCTTCAGGAGCTCCCCAAAAAACGAAAACCACGACACAAAAGTCATTCAATTTACACAGCGACAACCATTCTGCCATCAAAATCACCAACAAACCCATCTTCGTCAACCACACGGAACACATCGCTTTGCGGTACTTCTTCGTAAACGACGAAGTCGACAAGGGCAAGGTGAACCTTGCCTACTGCCCAACTGTCAATATGAGAGCTGACTTCCTAACAAAAAAAATGCCACGTCAAAAGTCTAAGTACTGCGTGGAGCTTGTTGGAGTGACAAAGAAGCCACGATCAACATACATTCAGGAATAAAGATGAGTATTGGAATAACACGCATGTGTGCATTCCAGAGGTCATGCGTTCATGACTAAGCATTGCAGTACATTCGTATATAGTACGCGATAACTGGCCGAATGGCAACGGTTGGCACATTGTTGACAATCAACTCAACAGTCAGGCGAATCAAAGAGTCAGCCGTCCAGGCCAAGAGTCGTAGACCACCCATACTTACGATTTGTAAAGGACGATTTGTACGATAGAACGCTTATCTCGGACAAGGTTAGCTACTACAAAGACTTCCGCTAACTTACTCAAAGACTAAAGAAAAAATCCCAAAGGTCATACGGACCATATTATCACAACTATCTTCATTTCAAGGCTACTTTTCTCAGAGTAACCAAATGACTAGAATGAAGGCATACAGGGGAATATATGGTTGGGTCTTGTACTATCTAAGAGCACGAACCCTTCTAGACTATAACCGCTACATATGTTTGAGTTGACACACCCCCTAGGCTAGAGAAGGGGCAGTGCCTAGCGAGAGACATGCAGCTTAGGGCGGCACTACTAGTCCAACCTCTGAGGCAAGGGTCTAAAGACCAGTCAGCAAGACTACAAGCTAAACAAGAGTAACCCAGGGCGGCACTACTAGTCCAGCCACTGGAACAAGAGCCACAAGGCCAGTCAAGAAAATATAAGGAGAACACTATCAGGGTCCTAGCAAGTGAGGAGCTACTGGAACCACACCAAGCTGTACACAGGGCCGCTGATGATCTTTAGGCGCAAGTGCCTTAGTAAAGATATTAGCTGTGTTGGCATCGGAGGCGAAGTGTACTACGCGGCCCTAGGGATGCTGCTGTAGCTCGCGCAGGAGGAAGTACCGCAGCTGGATGTGCTTTGCTCTGCCCTCTAGTTGCGGCTCCTAACACAGGAGGATCACGGCCCTGCTGTCAGCATACAGGACTGGGGCAGAGCTAGGCCGCTCACCTAAGTCTGTGAGCAAGAACGTCAGCCAACGGAGCTCTTGTGCTGCCATGGCACTAGCGTACATCTCAGCCTCACAACTGGACTGGGAAACAGACGATGAGCGAATGGACCTCCAAGAGATGGCGCCTGCACCAAGGCTAAAGCAGTAGCCCTAGGAGGACCTAAGAGTCTCAGCGTCGTCTGCCCAGGAAGCATTTGTGTGCCGTATAAGGACCACTGGCCCGCGTCCTCCCAGCACTAGCCCCATGCCCGATGTACTTGCTAGATAACGCAAAACCCTCTTAGCGACGGACCAGTGCAGCGTTCGTTGTCTGCCTATCATCACAAAGTGAGCCAGGATGAGAGGGTATGCGACATCCGGACGAGTGCAAGTCATAAGGTACATAAGGCAACCCATCAGCTATGCGTACGGACCACTAGGCTCTATTGACTCGTCAAGGACTGGAGTCGAGAGCCTGTGATCTACTGGCAGAGGTGTGCGCTATGCGGAGGAGAATTGAAGACCGAACCTCGAAAGGGCCTGACGCACCAAGTGTGACTGTGTGAGAGTGATCGTGGTGGACTTGCGGGCCAAGGTAGTGGCACAGTTCTCCTAGGTCTGTTCAGGTGTGTCCCCTCAGCAGTAGCGAAAACCAGGCCGTCTACCTAGACAAGGATGTAGAATGGGGTCTGGCCAAAACAAACGAAGAGCGAAGGATCTGCAGAGGACGGGAAGAACTGCAGGTCAGCTAACGTAGCATGCAGCGTGTCGTGCCACTCACAAGGCGCCTGACGTAGGCCGAAAACCGGGCACCGGAGGAGCCACTCGGTCCCAGGACGGAAAGAGCCAGAGAAGCCCAGTGGTCCGCGTAGGTAGACCTGCTCATGCAGACTGCCCAGGAGAAACGTTGTGGAGAAGTCAAGAGAGTGCAGCTCGTAGTCGCGTTGTGCTGCTACGTAAAACAGCGCCCAAACTATGGTCATCTTAGTGGTGGGAGCGGAGGTCTGAAAGAAGTCAACACCCTCGTGCTGACTGAAGCCTCTAGCAATGTAGCACGCCTTGAATGCTGGTGGCTCTCCAGGAGGGGGCTTCACCTTGAAGAGCCACCGGCCATCGACTACGTTCACCCCAGGTGGGGGAGCCGCGTCGACGTAGGTGCCGGTGGATATCTAAGATGCCATCTCTGCGTCCATGACAGCTATCCACCGAGAGGCCCAGGGTCCCGAGGTCGCCTCAGCGTAAGTGCGAGGCGTCAGGATGTCAAGGGCGTCTAGGTCACCCTCGGGGGCTAGCAGCGTGGAGCAGAGATGAGGCACGACCTCGGATGGGAAAGCTAGCTCGTACTGCATGTTGCCTAGGACGTCATTGCCAAGGGCAGGTACACCACCGACGAACAGAGGACAGGCAGGGTCAGAGACCAGAGTAATAGCATAATCAAGGCGGGGGGTAGAGGAAAAATCAGTAACGGCGGCGACAAGAGCATCAAGACTCAAGACTGGAATGGATGGGTCGGTAACATGAGAGGCGAGGACCCGAGGAAAAAGAGGACTAGCTGAACGAAGAAAGTCAGAGAGAGGAGGCGGAGAGACAACAAGCGATGACTGAGGAGGAGAGTGGAGAAGAGGAGCACAAGACACGTGAGAACAGAGCAACATATGGTGAAAGCACTGGAATGAGGAGGTACGAGCCACCTTTATGACCAAACCGATGCGTCACTCGGCGACCCCATTCTGCTGCAGGGATTCGGGCTGGGTCTACGACTGGGTGATGCCCTCTGTACGACAAAACTGGCCAAGGCGACCAAAGGCGAACTCGCCACCACGATCGGAGTGAAGACGCAGCACGTGGAGGCCACGGTGGACTCGTACAACTACGACCCATGGGATAAGAACGGCAGGCACGTCGTCCTTCCGCTCCAAGGAAAACAACGTGGTGTAGCATGTGTAGTCATCGATGAGCACCAGAAAGTAGCGCTCGCGACGCGGCCTGAGGACGGGGGCTGGGCCCCAAACGTCCAAGTGCAGGGTCTGGAGTGGCGCAGTGGTGGGGGGAAATGAGGAGGAGTGAGGAGCATGGCGCAGCCGGCCCTTGACGCAAGGCGTGCACGGAGGCGCGGGCGAGGAAGGGAGGGCACGAAGTGACGCAGGGAGACCTAAGGCAAGTGCTGGGACATGTGATGCAGACGCAGGAGAGAGGGGTGACATTTGCGGTGGTGCCACAGAAGCGACGGGTGGGTGAGCGATCGACACTAGCAAGCCGCGGCGACTTGGGTAGATGCAGCCACATGGGGGGACGTGGTGTCTAGCATGAACAGGCCAGACACCGGGTCCCGAGGGAAAGTGGTGAGGGGAACACCTATGGCGGCCTCGGTACAGACTGCGTACTGCTCGTGGCCAGGGAACGTAGTGGTGACGCCGAGGTCCTGGAGACAGTCGACACCAACTAGGCTCCTGGAGAACGCGGGGATGTACAAGCCGGTAAGGGAGCCCGAGGGAACCGCTGGACAGGGAAGGGTGGTGAAAGCGGCAAACACGTCAGAGTAAGTGAACTGGGAGGGAGCATAGCCCTCAAAGATGTAATAATTTGACAGGTGTTGCAGGAGACTAAGTATAGAATCTGCAAACACGAACACTTGGAAAACCTTAAGTGTTAGCCTAGGATCTTTACTGGAATGGTAGACTACTAAGACAGCGGAAGTCTTATAGGAGTGAACCTGAGCACATGAACTTGTGGGTAGTCGAAGGTTGAATAACCTGGGCACATAATTTTGTGGAAGGTGAAGGTTAATAATAGAAAGGCATTACAAGGATTTATAGCTCTAGGGAAAGTACCTGTTCGGCTAGTTGCGCGCTATGCGACCTATTCGTCATACTATAGGGTCGCGACTGTTCGCGTGACTGAAATGACTCGTTACGCCTAATCGCGTAATTGAAGCGGTATGCTGACGTTATCCCGAGACCCGTAATGCTTTGCTGACATCAGCACTCGGGCATGGTTACTTACTGAGAAACAAGATACTGCAAGCTACACCAAAAACGGAACTTGCAGGAATGCAAAACTTCATATATCACAACACTCCCCTTCATTCCTGGAAGTTCGATGTAGTCATGTCGTTGTTGGAGTTCCGCGAATGAGGTCTGCAGTTTTGAATCTTGTGACGTGTCAAATTCATATGCTGTAAGTAGTCGGCGGTCATTCCATAGGTCAAATGGTAGACCTATCGCGTTCTTTCCTTGTTGATGACGAATTTTGGCTTTGACGAAGTGTGTGTAGATCCTCCTTTCCCCCCTCACTTCGGCAGAGTAAAAATGAGTCGGGTTGAAAGTGGTTGGGGTTGTGCCAATGAACGTGGCAAGGTCGAAGGGGATGAATGCAAAACCACGAGAGTATTGCATGTGGTTGAGAGGAGCCTCGACATCATTTGGAGGCTTGACAAAGGACCGTGAAGTGACGAGCAGATCTGATGGTGCAGTTTCGGGCAGGGAAATATGTTGAGTCAGAAGTGCACGCAGCTGCTCACGTAGCTCGTGTGGGGTACTGCTCAACCATTCTGCTTCGTTGCATTGTTGAACACCAGGATGAAGGGTTTGATGACGATTGATGCCCATGTCTTGCTCGTAAATGTTGGAGCTCGTGGTGTGATAATCGGCTGCTCTGTAGTAGAGGAAAGTTTGCAGCGTGGTACTGAGCTCGCTTGCTGCTATACTCAGCCAAGCAAGAATCAGGAGGGTGATTGAGTAACCTTTTTCTTGGAGACTGGTAGTTGAAGAATTGCCAGAAGGCTTGTCGAGAGTAGTTGTAGCATCGAAGAATTTTTCAGGAGCGAGTTGCAGAGTTTCCTCGTCTTCTTGAATAATATTTTCCTCGATATCAATGGCAGGTGTGTCGGCAAGGATGTCGGTGGTGTTGCTACTCTGATTTTCTTCTTCGATGATGTTGAAGTTCATTGGTGGAGCTGTTGTTGTGTGATGTCATCATATGCTATCACATTCTGTCTGCCTCCCATCCCATGTTTTCAACTTGCGTGTGTGGCTTAAATGTATGCAAGCATTTATACATGGTGTGTTATGGAGTTTGGGAATGTGTTTTGTGTTATTTTTATTTGAGCAGGTATTTGTGATGATAGATCTTGAGAAGATCTCTCCGACGCAACAAGGATCGCTTCAATCAGAGCAAGAACGCGAAAGCTATGAATATTCAAAGTTCATGAGCTTGCGTTACAATTGCGGCGGTTACAAAGTGAAGTTGTGGGGTGACTCTATATGGAGTTGGGACCGTTGGGGGTTGGGTAAATTCGTCACTCTACTGTAGCAGCTGCAAATTGGTTGGGAACAACCAAGCTAGGTTTGCAAGGGTGGCCAACTTGGTTGGATTGATTGGGAAGGGACAAATGTCAAAGTTGGGGTTTCTATAGGGAGGGAATCTTCGTGCTTATGGGGTTTCCTTGGTTGGGGACTCTCTTGATACCTTCCCTCTCATCCCTCTCTTCCTATCCCAACC
Source organism: Closterium sp. NIES-67 (assembly GCA_027943415.1). NCBI lineage: Eukaryota > Viridiplantae > Streptophyta > Zygnematophyceae > Desmidiales > Closteriaceae > Closterium > Closterium sp. NIES-67. Next base: position 263,307 of record BQMB01001223.1, on the reverse strand, counting down.
TTTCACTTGCTCCTCCAATTCCTTGTGAGATTCTTGAACCTTGATTGAAGTTTGAGATTGAGTTAAGCTCTTCTCCTACAGCATATCCCTCCATGTGTCGAAAGACATAGCGTCGAGAATACTCCATCAATCAACGTGATTCAAATGGGGAACTATATCTGAGATTAATAGCTACAAAATATCCAAGTTTCACGACATTCCAACTGCTAGTGTTTCGTCGACGACGTTTCTTGTGGAGACGACTTTTCTGTCCAGAATTTCGGATTTATATTTTGAGTAATTCTAGCTCCCAAGTTCACCTAGACTCCGTCCTTAATTCTAACAGCAGTTACCAAAGCGACTGCTGCGATGATTGGATGGAGCTTGAAGAGGAGCGGCATCTTCATAAGATTTTGTTGCTTTGAATCGTAAGACAAATACGCCATTCTTGGTTACTGCTCTTCCGATGTATGTGTTGTCCACATCATGTAGTAACTCTTGCTCTTGTGTCGTGCAGTTTCCGACCGTGCGGATTTTCTTCTTCAAGAGTTGATTAGTTGACACTAAATTGAAGCCGAGGTTGTCGACGAGTAAAACGTTGGTAAGGCATAAAGAGTTCCCCGTATCGATTGATGTCAAAAGTAGACAGCCAATATTTTCTGCTGCAATTGTTTGACCGTTGGCGAGTGTGATTGGGCAGTGTTGAAGAAATCGACGACGGTTGTAGATAAAAGGGTTTTTTTAAGAGACCATGTGATGGCCACAACAACTATCCAAGTACCAAGTATCGGTATCTGAATTGCAATCAGCCATGTGAGTGTTTGAAGTTGGTAAGAGAAATTTTGAGGTTACCATATTGTTGGCAGAGTTTGAATTATTTGTTGCCGACTTGGATAAGTTGCTTGGAGGAACACGACTGAGTGACAACGGTTTTGTCGATGTTGCAGGTGTTGTTTTTGGAGGGGCAGGCTGCTGCAAAGACTGCTTCGAAGGCTGTCATAGTTGCTATGATGATTGCGACCTCTGCGATTCTTCAGGAGTTAAATACCTCTTGTTAAAGTAGCATCGATCGGTAGAATGTCCTCCCTTGTTGGAAATCTGACAGAAGTATCGAGGACGTCGAGTTGGTGTTGAATAGAAACTGAGTTGTATATCCCCCTTTTTGTTGCGTTGTGACTGCAGGTCAAGATCTTGCTGTTCTACTTGAAGATACGACGAAATTTCAGCTTCGGAGAGATTCGCGTTCATGCGCAAGAAGGCGCGTGTCTGTCGCCACTCGGGACCAAGTCCAACAAGAAGGACCGTGAGATACATCTCAAGAGGGAAGTATCCACCACTCTTCTCCAGTTGATCTCGTAGTGTACGGACGCGATTGACGTAATATATGACATTCTCGTTTGTCATCATCTGCACACTTGTCAGCTGAGAAAGAATTTTACTCATTGTTATTGTATCCTTTGCCATGTACACCCCTTTCAGGTGGTTCCATGAAGTGTCAGCTGGCGTGAAGCTTGTATGAAAAGATCGAACGCCGAGCTGCTCCTTTGGTGACAAGTTTCGAACGAGAACCGTATACGCCCCGAGAGAGGCGTGCAAGAAACTCTGCTGCTCCAGTTGTGTTCCCATAACAGGATACGTGCAAGAACGGCCATAGCCCGGCGGACTGCGCCAGAAGCTCAAACTCGAAGCTCCAGGAGTAAAAATCAACTCTGTTGAAAGGTATAGCAGTCTTGATCTGCGTGCTGGTAAGTAGATTTGGCGGTTGAAAAATAATGCCGTGTTGTTGAGGTTGTTGCTATTGTTGCTGTTGCTGGAATTGCTGTGGATGCTGCTGTTGTTGCTGTTGTTGCTGATGTTGCTGTTGCTGTTGCTGTTGCTGTTGCTGTTGTTGTTGCTGAGCAGGTGATCGCCCGAAGATGTAAAAGGGCTGCTGTTGATGCGACTGCGGCTGCTGCGTAAAAGGTAAGAACGCAAATGAGCCAGTAATTGGAGCTGAAGCTCCACGCATGTAACTTGAGCCGTCAAGGCTCATTCCACTAAACGCTGACGATGTTGACTGCGTTGAAAACTGCTGTGCTGTTGCTTGTTGTTGTGCTGTTGCCTGATGTTGTGCTGTTGCCTGCGTTTGTTGTTGTTGCGCTGCAGGGATAGTCGAAGGAGTCCCTGGAGTATTAACAGGAGGATTTTGCTGCTGCTGCTGCATACCGATGTGCGCATAAGCCTCCAGTAGTTCCGGAACTAGATCCGGTAGATATTGCTGGTGATGTTCCAGTCATTGTTGAAAGTAGTCTTAATTCCAGACAGCTCTCATACTATGTAATAATTTGACAGGTGTTGCAGGAGACTAAGTATAGAATCTGCAAACACGAACACTTGGAAAACCTCAAGTGTTAGCCTATGATCTTTACTGGAATGGTAGACTAGTAAGACAGCAGAAGTCTTATAGGAGTGAACCTGAGCACATGAACTTGTGGGTAGTCGAAGGTTGAATAAACTGGGCACATAATTCTGTGGAAGGTCAAGGTTAATAATAGAAAGGCATTACAAGGATTTATAGCTCTAGGGAAAGTACCTGTTCGGCTAGTTGCGCGCTATGCGACCTATTCGTCATACTATAGGGTCGCGACTGTTCGCGTGACTGAAACGATTCGTTACGCCTAATCGCGTAACTAAAGCGGTATGCTGACGTTATCCCGAGACCCGTGATGCTTTGCTGACATCAGCACTCGGGCATGGTTACTTACTGAGAAACGAGATACTGCAAGCTACACCAAAAACGGAACTTGCAGGAATGCAAAACTTCATATATCACAACAAAAGATAGGGATGGCCACAATAGTGCTCGACTGAGCAATAGCACGCTAGTGGGTGTCTATCGCATACAAGGTGATGACAAACTCGATAAGGGTGAGTTCAGCGTGGTGGAGACCTAGGAAGTGGTAGCGGGCAGTGGCTAGGCGGTCGGGAAGGCGCGTGGCAACGAAGTAGAGGGTAGCGCCGATGGGGCGGCTAGGGTGGGCTAGGACGGCTAGGGCGGGCTAGAGCGGCTAGGGAGGATTAGGTCGGCTAGGGCGGAAGCACGGGTGGCCGGACCTAACCTAGCGGATACCATCGTAGAGTAACCGAATGACTAGAATGGAGGCATACAAGGGAAGATATGGTTGGGTGTTGTACTCTCTAAGAGAACGAACCCTTCTAGCCTATAACAGCTACATATGGAAATATGTATGAGTTGACAACTTTGTCTATTGCTAGTTTCCATGTATCTAATGATGTCGAATTGATGCCCGTCAAGCTATGTTACCATTTGCTCTGCTGCTGTTCCGTGAAATCCCCATGTAACTACCCTTTCTGCACTCAGCTAAAAGTTAGTGCTAGGGAATATGATAATTATACTGTAGACCTATACACCTTTAGCCATTCTATGACAGTCTGTGTACCGTACATATGCTTTCTTGCAGTATTACTCGTCGTCGCGTGCCCTTAAGTATCCCCAATACATGCCAATTTGGAACCGAATAATGCTCTCATGTCTTACCTCATCCACACCTATAACGCGTCACTTCAAAACGTTTTCATATGGGACATTGCATAACTTTTATTTAATTGAATCTTTGAATGCCTTGCAAGTGATGTCTTGCTGTAGAGGCCGCTCATTTTCCTTTTCGCTTGAGCAGCTCACAGAGTTGGTGTTCGTCAACGGAGTCTGCCACTACCTTGATTCGCCAGACTCGCACTGCTGACATCCCACCATCAGATCGGATCCACTTTACCTCAGATCTTTTGACATCAGGGTAACTGAACGATGAAATCGCAAGTGTTCGAGATGCACTTTCTGCTGGCTGATTCCAGTGTCACAATTTCGCCCTCGCCATGGTGTTTCGCTGCACCGCTGGTGTCGCCAGCGACCTCACCTCGCCTGCGTGGCAGGAAACTGAAGCTCCTCCCTGCAGCCCCGGGCTGCACCAGTGTCTGCTTCTCTGATAACTTGCACTAGCTTCTCTTGCATTGGCTTAGATTCCTCACCTTCTCGCTTCAATGTCTCTCGTCGCCTCATTTCTTGCGAGTTTCCATTCAGTGAAAGCAATCTCCTGTAACGTAGTAAACAAAGTCTAGGGCTTCCTCCCCCCTTTCCGCAGCCTCAGTCGTCAGCATTAGGAATATTAACATCACACCAGACGCGGCGTCGCAGAGGCTGACTCGCTTCCATTCCCGTGGAGGCACGCTCGCCATGGGACGGTCCATCGCCAGCACGGGCACGGGCAGCGCGGAAATCCGCCTTTGGCTCGGCGCGCTGTTCGTGCTGACGTGTATCACCGCGATTTCCCCAGTCCGCTGTGTGCCCGACGCCGCCTCCCAAAGTGCGTTGTAATCAAGCACACGCTGCCAGACGGCCGTTCCTGGCAGAGGTTTCCTGAAAGAGTCAGGTTTCCTGGAGGATTTTGGTTTTCGAAGTGTGCGAAAGTCACAGTTTAGAATTGATACGAGACACATTCATTCGTTGAACGAATCATGGACGGTGCCGTCAAGAAGGCCATTCACGCAACTCGAAACCCCTAGGTTTCTCAGTCGCTTGGGGTGCTCGGGAGTGAAAAAAAATCACAGGAGTAGAACTAAGTATGCTTACCGTCAACTAGTATTCAAATCTTTTGTGTCCCTCGTCCTCCAGATTCTCCCTCCTGCTCCTTCATCCTGCCCACTCGCCGCCTCCCCCCTGCTCCTCCCTCCTACCCTTCTCCTCCTGCTCATCTCCCCCTTTCCGCCCCTCGCCCCCTCCCTCTGCCTCCAGTGCAACTCCTGCTGGACTTCCAGCAGGCGTGGGGGCGGACTTTCGCTGGGTGGGTGGCTGGGGGAAACTGCAGCACTGCGGAGCACGTGACGTGCGATGCGCAGGGCATGATCACTGGCGTGTGAGTCCACGTTACCCATATAATAGGATGTAACTAAGGCGAGCATTTGTCACACAGACATCCCCATTGTCACATGGCCACCTTGAGCCGTTGTGCTTGAACCATGGTCCTACTCTCTCATATTCTCCTCGTCTCCCTGTGTCTCGTCAGGAGTTTAAGCTACAAAAACTTAACTGGATCAATTCCGAGAGGCATCGCAAGCATGAGCAGCCTAACACACTTGTCAGTACAATGGCGAACCATTAGCACGATGCGTTGCCATTCTTCCTGGTGGTTAAGACAGATGTTAGAAGTGGTAATACAAATGTATGCAAGCTGTAAAAACGAGTTAATGAAGATTGCTGCCAAGCCTTGTCCAGAGATGCTTAAGCAATGTAACGCTGTGTGGGTTTGGTTCTGAGGGTCGAGGAACCATAAGTTACACCCTCCTCATCCGTCACACACATCCTGCAATGGCATGTGCATTTGACACATTGCTGCGCTGATTCAGCCTTGGCTCTGGCCTTCCCTCTCTGGTCACTTTGTTTCCCATCTGACGGCCTCCAGGGATCTCTTTGGAAACCATCTCAGCGGCTGGATACCATCAAGAATTGGTGGTCTCCTTGATCTTCGCTATTTGTGAGCGCTTCAAGCAGAATGATAAAAAGTGTCTCGTATCTTCTTGCTCGTGACCAATTCTTGTTTGAGTGCGACAGTGCTCTGGCACTGGGCACTCTGGGATGTGAGGCTTGTGACACAATCATATGGTCAGTACGCCATGCCCACTCGATCTCCCACTTCAATTGACTCCTCTGTTGGTTTCATTCTCTCAACCCTTTGCCTGTGCCACCAGAGATCTGGCTAGGAATGCTCTGACTTGGTCTATTCCGTCTACCATTGGCAAAATGACCCGCCTCACTTACCTGTTAGTATCATGGCAACACAACTGTAAATGCGAATAGGACATATTCCAATTTCCACTTCTTACTCTTATTGCATGGTCGCTGTGCGCATCAAATTAGCAGGAAGTAGCATTTTGTGAGTAACTTTATTTATTCCTGATGCATTGCTGCTTTTGACGGGTGCAGGAGTCTAAGTTCGAACTTCCTCTCGCAGACCATCCCAGATTCCCTGGGGAACCTCTTCAGCTTGCAGAAGTTGTACGTGCTAACGAAAAAATTGCTACATGTTTCACGAGAAGAGGGCCTACAAAACATGACTCCCACCCAACGAAAAGAGGGCCTAAAAAAGGTTACACAAAACGAGAAGCGGGCCAACAAAAGGTGACACAAAACGAGAAGCGGGCCAACAAAAGGTGACACAAAACGAGAAGCGGGCCAACAAAAGGTGACACAAAACGAGAAGCGGGCCAACAAAAGGTGACACAAAACGAGAAGCGGGCCAACAATAGGTGACACAAAACGAGAAGCGAGCCAACAAAAGGTGACATCCAACTGAGCGTTCTCATCATCAAGCTATTCTTCGATCCCAAGTTTCGGTCTGTATGGGCCAGTATATCTTCTATGCTAATTTATCATGGTAAGCCTCATATTTGCAATACTGCCTTCTGTGTTTTTGCCCCTCATTTCGTTCTCCAAGATGGCTCTACAACAACAGTTTAAGTGGCAGCATTCCCGACTCCATCAGCAAGCTCGTAAATCTCTCAGTACTGTATGCTCTCATCTCATGTCCCCTTATTAAGCTATAAAGCATAGCCACGTGGCATGTGACCTTCCAATGACATTTAGCACAAGAGAAGCAGCAGTTGATACACTCATTTCTAGCCTTTACGCTGACAAAATGAGAGCCATTCAAAAGCGCTATGCGGGAGAGTGTTTATCAAAGCGGTTGATTTGTTTTGGTAAATATTCTGCAGCGATCTTCACAAAACGTCACTCAGTGCTACTTTGGTGCATGTCCGTGTCTGCGTGTGTTCGTGGGGGGGCTGGGGGAAGGGGGGGGGCAAGGGGGTTTTTTGGCATTGTAGGGATGTCAGCCAAAACAATCTCACCGGCCACCTCCCTCCAACAGTGGGCAGCTCTACTCGTCTTTCATACCTGTACGTCAATCCAATATCACCGCTAAATACTTCGCAAAATCTGGCACACGAGTCCCATCCTGGAATGCAGAGATGTCGTGCAATGGGTTTGAATCAATCCTCTTCGTTGAAAAGTTTAAAATCACCCCCTGTGCACTTGCAGGTACATAAATGACACTGCAATCGAATGCCCACTGAACTACAGCAGCTGTGTGATCCCACAGGACAACTCAACCGCTTTCTGCCGGCAGTGCCTTGACTTCTGCAACACATGTGCCATGTCATCACCCTCCTCTGCTCCACCCTCCACTGAACCGCCATCTGCTCCACCCTCGCCCACCCAAAGTGAGTCACCTCCTCCTCCCATGTCAACCCCCTCTGGATGACCTCTCTCACTTGGATATCCCACTTGAGCTGGCTCGCTCCTCGTGCCTGCTCCTCTCCCCCTTTCCGCCCCTCCCCTCCTCCCTCTGCCTCCAGTGCAACTCCTGCTGGACTTCAAGCAGGCGTGGGGGCGGACTTTCGCTGGGTGGGTGGCTGGGGGAAACTGCAGCAGTGCGGAGCACGTGACGTGCGATGCACAGGGCATGATCACCAGCATGTGCGTGTGCCAACCCTTGCTCGGCATGCATTCCTCGGATGCCTCTCTGTGCTCTTTTCGTCTATCACGCCCTTTGCTTTACTCCCTCGTTCACCACCTACCTCAATGCCACGTTCTCCCTAGCGCATCACTCTCTCACCCCACCCCCCTCCTTTATCCTTCGCTTGGCTCACATTGGAAAGAGTCAGGCACAGCCCAGTCGGCAGCAGCGACGATCCAAGCACCATTTTTTTTTTCTCGTCTCCTAAAGTCTTTTATAGCCCTCTTGGACGCAAACAATTCGCATCGATGCAGTGCAGTGCAGTGCAGTGCAGCATGGTGCACATACGAGAATGTACATGCGACGATGCGTCTTCTCTCACCTCCATGCGATGTGCATTCTCCTGGGTGGAATATTTGAGGGTTGTCCCCTTTCAATGCGCATTGGCCTCAAAACAGAACACCAATATCCGACGCTTTTCCCGTCTTCAATGTTCTTCGTGAGTCCTTCCATTTCACGCTCTATCCTTTTCTCTCTTCGCTTTTGCCTTCTCACCCCGTACCCTACCAGGGATCTAGATCGCCAGGGCTTAACCGGATCCATCCCATCTTCTGTGGGCAGCATGGTCAGCCTGACTTACCTGTGAGTAAAGCTAACCTGGTATGAGCATGACCATGCACATACGGAAACCCTAAAGCGAGCTCTTTTGAGTGGACTTCTGATGCAGCTGTAGGTGGTACACGAGGGGTGCATGTGCGTACAGCACATCTGAGTTCATTCATAACTTGCATCCTTGTCTCCTTGTGTTTTTGTCTTAGTGTCTCCTTGCCTGCTTGTTTTCGTAGAAAGAAGTTGAGCCACATGGACTGGTAAGGTAGAAATGCCCAATGCAATCTCACAAGTTGAGGATTGGAAAATTCGAGGGATTGCGTTTCGGTGGGGTCGGGAATTTGGCAAGCATCCAATCGACAAAGATTAGACCCATGACTCTAACACCCATGACCCTTTGCTTTCCTCTTTGTGCCTTTGTTTCTTCGTCTTCTTATCCCTAGATGCTTACAGGTCTGTTGTATCTCACAAATACATTTGGCACTGTGGCTTCTAGAGGACCCACTCGACTTTCCTGGCACATAGAGTTGGCCCTAATTGATGAGCACTTTATTTCTTTCATTCAGCCTTTAATCTCTCTCGCCTTCGGTTTTCCATTGGATCGTCTCCAGAGATCTCTTTGGGAACAGTCTCGGTGGCTCGATACCCTCAGCGATCGCCTATCTTCTCAATCTGCACTATTTGTGAGGACTGCAATTTTCTACGAGAAAGTTGCCTCTTAACCACACTGCCCGTGACCGGTTGTTGTGACTATGACAAATTTTTGTTACCATTTCTTGTAACAAGAGGTCATCGCCCTAGTAGGCACAAATTACGGTTTACAATGTAAGATAGCTTTGTGTGCACTTGAATGCACCCAATGGGATGTGTCACCATGTCATGCCCTTTTCATCTCTCCCCTTTGCTTTCCACGAGCTTTCAGAGATCTGGGAAGTAATGATTTGACTGGGTCTATTCCATCTACCATCGGCAGCATGAGAAGCCTCACTTACCTGTCAGTGCATGGCAAAACAGTTGAAATTCCATGTTTGGAACGGATAGCACTTGTTTGTACGTTTCAGCAAAGCATTCGTTGAGTGTCTACCTCTTTCTGGGTCTTTCTGGAAATCCCTCCCTTCAATTGCCCTTTCACATCCTTTCAGTAGTCCGTACCTGTAAGCGAAGCACAAGTCTACTCTCTACCTAGTTCTTGGACATTGTGGCTATATTTTTCCTCAAATTCCCTTTCATAACCTTGTTGCGTTTCTGCCGCTGATGGATGCAGGCGTGTAAGCTGGAACTCACTCTCACACACCATCCCAGGGTCTCTTGGAAACCTCATCAACCTGCAAAAATTGTACGGGCTTAATTTTTTCTTTAGTGACACATAAAGGTGCCCAAAGAGAGGGCTTGTCTAAGGTGACAAACAACGAGGAGAGGCAGACCAATGCCGAGGGCTTTTCTTTTAGAACCATGAGTTTCAAACTGCACAAGATGGTGTATATTCCACGCTTATTTTATGTGGCAAGCCTAATTTATGTTTTTTCGGTCTTTGCCCGTCCAGATACCTTTACAGCAACAACTTGAGTGGCAGCATTCCTGAGTCCATCAGCAAGCTCGTAAATCTCACGGAATTGTATGTTCTCATCTCCCCTCATAAACGTGTGTGCCATAGCCATGTGCCATTTGACCTTGCTATGGAACTGTTGACTGTATCTTTCATACAAGTCGTTTGGTCGTGAAGATTGTTTCAAGGAGAAACGATTCATCTGTGGAGTTATAAGCAAAACCTTGACACATGGAGAATAGAAGGGTAAAGGAATTAACAATTGCTAAGTCTTGCTGCTGAATGGGTGATCATTGGAGTACTCGTCCTCTTTTTCATGAGAAATACAGACCGCTCATTTATTCTGCTCTAGCTTCCACGATGACAAAAAAAGAGCTGTTTAGCTCCATGCAGGTTAGTGTTTATGATAGCTGGGTATCTATTTCGCCAAATAGTCATCAGTGATCTTCACAAAACGTCCTTCAGCGGTACTTTGATGTATCTCCACATCCGCGTGTTTTTGTTTTGTGTGTGTGTTTGGGCGGGGTGAGAGGACCGGCTGTTTGCATTGCAGGGATGTCAGCCAAAACAATCTCACCGGCCAGCTCCCTCCAACAATGGGCAGTCTTACCCATCTTTCAAAACTGTACGCCAATCCAATTTCACCATTAAATACTTCACAGCTCTGGCACACTGGTCCCATGCAATGGCGACCCTGGAATGGAGAGATTGTCGTGGAATTGGAATCACTGAGGAAGAAATCCAATTTTTCTTCTTTGAACACTTGATAATTACTCCCTGTACAGTAGGCATGATCAAAAGGTCCGAACCCTGGCCCGATCCGGCCCTGAAAACCGGCCCGTGCTTAGGCGGGCCGGCCTAAGCCGGCCATGCTTGGCCCACCCCTGGGCCCGCCCCCTTCCCACCCCTGTCCCGGTTTCAGGGGGCGGCCAGGCATGAGCACAAGGCCCAGCCCGCCACCAGCCCACCCCCAAACCGGTTTTGCCTGCGGGCGGGCCGGCCGGCCCTCGGGCCAAGGCCAGCCTGACCCTAAACCCGGGCTCGGGCCAGGCATTTGCCAAACTCGGTTCGACCCCGGCTCGGCCCATACCAGGGTCGGGCCGGCCTGAAACGGACTGGGCCGGGTCATGGCTACTATACGGGGACAAATCTGGATGTGCAATTACACGCCCACTGGACTGCAGCACCTGTGTGATCCCACAGGAGCACTGAATCCAATCCTTCATAGTAACGATGACGAAATAATAGCCTTCCCAAGCATTTCGCAGGAAAGTGTTTATGCAGCCTCCCTACAACCATCGGCAGCCTAACCATTTGTTCTTACCCGTAGGCCAACCAATATCGCCATTAGATCATCCACAAGTCCAGCATGCTAGTCCCATCCAAGGGCAACCCTAGAATGCAGAGATCGTGATGCAATGACATTCACGACGCGGATATCCCACTTTCTGACCTTGAAACTACCCCCTGTGCAGGAACACATCAGGAAATGCACTCACATGCCCACCGGACCACAGCGCCTGTGTGGTCCTACAGGAAACTTCCACCGCTTTCTGCCGGCAGTGCCAATCTTTCTGCAACTCATGTGACATGGCACCACCCTCTGCTCCAACCTCCTCTGCTCCACCCTCTGCTCCACCCTCCACTGCTACACCCTCTGCTCCACCCTCTCCTCCACCCTCCTCTGCTCCACCCTCCTCTGCTCCACCCTCCTCTGCTCCACCCTCCTCCGCTCCACCCTCCTCTGCTCCACCCTCCTCTGCTCCACCCTCCTCCGCTCCACCCTCCTCTGCTCCACCCTCCTCTGCTCCACCCTCTGCTCCACCCTCGTCCGACCAAAGTGAGTCACCACCTCTCGCATGTTAATCCGCACTGCGTGGCCTCCCTTCATCGGATATCCCCCGTGAGTTTTTTACTTCACGAGCCGAGCCTGGATGAGCTCCGCGTGTCACTCCGGCACTCGTGCCACTGTACCACATGATGGAGGGGAGCATGTATTGACGAGTATCAAAACTGAGAACTGAGGAGTGGAAGGGCACAAACTGATGAGATCGGGTGGTGATGCAGTGATGACTATGTAGTGATGAGCAGTGTTGCGCCCTGTAGGAAGATTGGCCGGCTCATCCTCCCTTTCCCATTCGCCTCCCCAACTTCTTGCTCCACCCTCCTTCCCCTCCTCCCTCCTCGTACTCCCCCATCCCTTCTCCTTCTGCTCATCCCTCCTGCCTCGTTCTCTCCCTCGTACCCACCTCTATCCTCCAGTGCAACTCCTGCTGGACTTCCAGCAGGCGTGGGGGCGGAATTTCGCTGGGTGGGTGGCTGGTGGCAGCTGCAGCACTGCCGCGCATGTGGAGTGCGATGCACAGGGCATGGTCACCAGCATGTGAGTTCACCCAACCTTGCTGGCCGTCCATCTTAAAACACCAGTCTACTAACCAACTGGGTTAAAAGGGCATTTAAAAAATGGGGGTTTGTGTACTCATAACCCCTCCAGGATCTCAGGAGTTTTAATAGAATGCGAAGAAACCTATTGCACAGAATGATTAATTTAGCCATGATTACTTGCACACGTGCAATTCTGACTTAAACAATGGATATAAACATATGCTGACATCCTTCTCGCTCTCGACCCAGCCCCTTTGCTGTCGCTTTACATATGTCTGCTTGTGTCCTTGTCTCTTTGACTTCTTGTCTCCCTGGTTCCTTGTATCTTATCAGGAACTTGGAGTCAAGCAACTTAACAGGATCAATCCCTGGAGACATTGGAAGCTTAAGCAGCCTGACATACCTGTCAGTACCACTGGAAGCCACTAGCATAATGTTTTGCACTTGTGAGTGCCTTTCTCTTGCGTGCGTGTGTGCAAACATGTCCCAACACCTCGCCAACACTTCCCAGTGCATTACGTGCATGCACAAAGTGTCGCCCAAAAACACTTTCAGCTTTCTTGTATGCAGAAATGATCACAAGCACTTTCCGTTCGTATCTACACCTCTTAAGAAGGGAGATATGCATCTATGCTCATGTTCAGGCTGCCAAGCCCGTTGTCCCGAGTTGCTTAAGCATTGGTTGTGTTATGTGCATATGGCTTTGAAGGTTGAATAACTCTGAATTACCCCTCTTCATCAATCACACACACTTTTGACTGTGATCAAGTGATGATACAGCCTTAACCTCCAGTCATTTGGTTTCGCATTAATGGTCTCCAGGAATCTCTTTGGGAACTATCTCAGAGGCTCGATACCCTCAAGCATTGCTGGTCTCCTCGAACTGTGCTACCTGTGAGCCTCGCCTCTCACGTAGAAGGAATGGTGCCGCTGAAAGAATCTGCGTGTGACCGTCTTTTTCCTTGAGACAAACTCCTGCCTTGTTTGTGACCCTTTATGATCACCAGTTGTTTTGTGTGTGTACCTTGCTTGCTTCAATAGACAAAAAATATTTGTGATATTAACAGCAAGTTGTGCAGTTGAGCGTATGCATTGGGATGTGCCCCATTTCACAGGTCATCATGTCAAGCCAAACCAAGCCCTCATGAACATTTGCTCATCCCACTCCTTCTCGTTTTGTTTTCACTCACTCCACCTTTGGAATACTTCGCACCATCAGGGACCTTGGAATTAATGCCTTGACTGGGCCTATTCCGTCTTCCATTGGCAGCATGAGCAGCCTCACTTACTTGTAAGCATCAAGGCCTTGAACTGAATCCCTTTTCTGGCTTGAACGGTACTCACTAGCTCGTTGGATGCTCTAATTGATACTCAATATATAAAGGCAGATTTTGGCAGTTAAAAAGCCCGACTTGGGCTCTGTTAGCCAGGTGAAAACGCAACTCGGAGAAGGTGTAGAGGCCAGTGCCCATCTCTTCATAAAAAATCCCGAGACGAAATGGGACACGAGGGGGGGGGGGGAAGAGGGGGGCAGGTCTGGCTTGAGCTTGGCTGTGCTCAGTTTGGTGTCAAGAGTCTCGAACTGCATGCAATGGGGTTTCAAGTTTGTGAGGGTACTCTCGCTGGGCTCTCGCCCGTGCGCGCTCAGATGGGCTCTGGGGCTTCGGCCAATCAGCTCGCAATTGTTTTTTAGCAAGCCAGTGTTCTCCCTATACCCAGTTACCCTTTTTTTTTGCTCTTCAAGACTTAATTTTGATTCCCCAATACATGAATTTCGGTTTAACGGCTTTAATGGGCGCAGGAGTCTACAATCTAACTTCATCTCACAGACCATCCCGGGGTCCATTGGAAACCTCATCAACTTGAGGAAATTGTACGTTCTCAGGTCAAGAGTTGGGGTTAAAAAAAAGTACACGGGAAAGGAGCTTAAATAAGGTGACATCTAAAGGGGCCTGATGCGCAGCTGTTCTATTTTCTTGTCATGATATAATTTCGCAACCTTGACATCCTGTAGGCATTTTTGTGCAATACCATCTTCTGTTTGGTGCCCCACCAGGTACCTCGGTAACAACAGCTTAAGTGGCAGCATTCCTGAATCCATCAGCAAGCTCGTAAACCTCTCAAGTCTGTAGGTTTTCATCCCCCCTCATTAACGTGTGAGTCATAGACATGTGTGATGTGGCCTTCATGCTAAAAAGTGACTGTTTTTTCCTATCCGTCAGACTTGTGGTTTGAGGGGTATCCTCAACTTGGGAGGTATAAAACCTGTATGGAAACAGGTAAACATGAACGAAGTCAATGATAATCTTAGTAATTTTCATCCCTAATATATAGGCAATTCGCCAGCTGGGTTGTCCATTTATCCAGCACATTGCCTTGGACATCTAGCCTTCAAGGGAAGGAAATAAGAGCCAATTCCAAGTATTTTGTGTGAGCCGATTGTGTTTGGGGAATAGCACTCAGTGATCTTGACGAGATACCCTTCTGGTTCTAGACATGTTTTGGCCCTTTTTCATCCCCATTTTCATGCACTGTAGCAGTTTTGTCAGCCTAAACAATCTCACTGGCCAGCTTCCCCCAACAATTGGCAGCCTTACCCGTCTTTCAGCCCTGTAAGGCTTGTTCAAGAATGCCGCTAGCCTTTTCCTCACTCTCGAATGGTCCTTTGTTGCTGGGGAATCCTGGGTACATGCTAGGCAAGAGGAGAAGGCACAGGTAAATACTACCGGTGGGGAGATTTAGTACCCGGTCCTACCACCCCCCCTCCTTCCCCTAATGCTCTAGCACGGCGAAGCAGTCCCCGAGGGACATGCCCGCATCGGGTCCCCCCAAGGGGGGCCACTCCAGCGGTGACACTTCGTTCACCTTCCCCAGGTAGGTTAGTGCCTGTCCCTGTTGGAGGGTGACCGACCAGCGCTGGCGAAACTGGTTGAGTAGTTTCGCCGCCTGGTAAGAGCTGGGGTCGGCGTTGAAGAGGCGCTGGGCAGCCGTGTGGGCTAAAATTTTGAGGAAGACCGGCACTTCCGTGCAAGGGCAGCCGTA
Organism: Closterium sp. NIES-67; assembly: GCA_027943415.1. Classification (NCBI taxonomy): domain Eukaryota; kingdom Viridiplantae; phylum Streptophyta; class Zygnematophyceae; order Desmidiales; family Closteriaceae; genus Closterium; species Closterium sp. NIES-67. The sequence goes on along the minus strand of BQMB01001223.1, from coordinate 248,238 downwards.
TGTCTCGACAGCAAGCGGGAAGAAGCCGACGTATTCTGCCCTGTGGCGGTACATGTCGATCTTCTTGTCCGCCTGCTCCCTGGCCATGTAACCGCGTCCCTTGCGGGCAAGGGGGTCCCTGGAGCTGACTGGGTCCGTGACTGTGACGTCGCAGATCCAGACCGCCCCCGAGTCCCGGTCCTGGATGGCTAGGTCGGCTGTCTTGCCGTCGACCGGGTTGTATAGGGCTGTTGCTTTCGAGACAATGAGTTGTGCGTCTTGGCCCATGCGAATGCATTCGTCCCGGAGGGCGTTGTGTGTATCAGTGCGTCCGTGCCCAGGCGGAAGGCGAGGGCTATGGCGAAGTGAGGAGGTGCCAGCCTGAGTGATGGGAAGAGGGGGACTGCGAGGAGCCAGTCCCCTGCTCCGTACCCTGTGAGGGAGAGGAGCCGCTGCGTGTGACCGCTGAGGGGGTTTAGCTCCATGTGCCTGGTCGATTCTAGCTGCTCGGCGAACCGGGCAGCGTGGACCTCTAGGGCGAGGCGGTGCTGGAGCGGAGCTTCGGATGGTTCCGAGGGCTCGGCGCGCAGGAGTTCCCGGGCGGTGGCCGGCAGCGCCGCCTCGCACTCAGCTAGCCAGGTGTGGAGGGGGGTGGGGCTAGTGTAGGGTGGTGCGAGGGAGCGGGCCACTGTCCCGAGGGGGGCGGATGGGTCTGGGGCGAGGGAGGCCAGGAGCCGTTGGGCGTGGGTGACGCTGGTGAGGAGGGCATGGGGTCCCTCCACTGTGGGGTCCGTCAAGCCGAGCCCTCCGAGGGAGGGGGGGAGCGAGGCCTGTTGCCACGTGCGCGACATCTCCTGTTCCCCCCGTGGGAGCTGGAGATGGCAGGCCCTCAGGAGGGTGAGGTAGAGTTGCTGCCCCCACTGGGACCACTCCTGTGCTGGGAGCAGGTTCAGCGGCGTCGTGCGGGTCAGGTAGGAGACCCGACGAGAGACGCAGCGGTGGAGGAGGAGGCTGGGCGGCCTGGGGGTCCATGGCTGCCAGGGTTGGCAGTGGCTCGGCCATTGCGGCCAGTTGCTCACGCAGGAAGCTGGCTGCTGCATCTGGGGGACCGATATGGCTGCCCAGGATCCGCAACCCGGAGGCGCAGAAGGGGATCCCGGGGGGAAGGGAGTCGGGGGGGGGATGGGCCGCGGACCATGCTGCGCACTTAGCCGGGTTGTGGGTCAGGCCGAGAGGAAGAAGCGCGTGGGTGAGGTGGGCGAATGCGGCTGTGCATGCGGCCGGCTCCCCCATCAAGGTGATGTTGTCGGCGTATGCCAGGCAGAGGACGCGGGGAAACGCTTGGGCGGTCTCTCGCAGGGCGGGATGCATGGCGGCGGCAAAGAGCAGAGGTCCCATGGGGTCCCCTTGCCTGACACCGCGGGCGCTGAGGAGGGGCTGGCTGTCAAAGCCCGCGTCCAAGAAAAGAGTGGAGGGGGCGCCGTAGGAGAGTTGTACGAAGGGGAGGAGGGGGCGGAGCGGGGAGTTGTAGAGCCCTGTGATGATGGCCCCGCGGTCGACGCTGTTGAAAGCGTTAGAAAGGTCAAGTTGGAGCAGGAGGGCAGACGGGGATTCCGTGGCGAAAGCTCTCGCGCCATGGATTATCGCCTCGCCGCCAGCCCTGACCGCCACCCCGAACTGCAGTGGGAGGAAGTGGCTTTGGGCGGGCTCGTTCATGGCGGCGAGGCCCGCTTTCGCCACTAGGCGGTGGAGGCATTCGCCCACTGCTATTGGGCGGGTGCCCCCCTCTGGCTTCGGGAACGCTAGCAGGCGGCTAGCTGTGAGGAGCCCGGCTACCTCTGGAGTGGTGGAACCTTTTAGGAGGATTTGTGCTACCCCGTGCAGTTTGCTGGCGACTGAGGCATTCGCGAGGGCTGCGTCGCGAAGGTGTTCGAAGCACATGCCCGACGGTCCCGCGCCAACTCCGTTTTCGCTGCGGCTAAGTAACCGAACGAAATCGGCCAGCGAGATGGAGGGGAGTCGCTCAGATTCGTCGAGGGCAGGCCAGTCAAGGGACTCAGTCAGAGGGGGGGGGTGTTTGGAGGTCAGTGCGGCGAGGACCTCCGGCGTTGACTCGCTGACCGGGGTCGAGTCCAGTGCCAGGAGGGCACGCCTGAGGCTGCCACGACGGACGAGGCCCTCGGCGCGGGATATTTTGCCAAGGGTGTCTCCTGAGTGTCGTGGTACAGGTGGGTTGTGTATCGCGTCAGCTGCTGCCAGGTACAGCGATTCCCATTCGCCGGCCAGGAACTGCTGCAGCCTCCGCTCTATCGCTGGCCAATCTGGGTGGCGCGGCGAATTGAGGCGAAGGGTGAGTCGGGGTGTGAAGAGTAACAGGCGCCAGCCTGCGAGGCTAGAAGGGTTTTTTGCGATGTGGAGCAGAGGTGTCAGGAGCGCCAGGGCGAAAAGCTGGCGTAGTTTGGGGGGGATTCGACGGGAAAGTGGGGGCTGGCGACTGTCGCAAAGCCGTCCGATGTCCCAATTTGCGATCCCCGTGAAAAGGGGTTCATTATTCGCCAGGTCTTCTGGCGAGAATTGGCGGGGAGGGAGGTTGGGTTGTACCTCGTTGTCCCGATAATTTCGCATACGCGGTGCCCGCTGTTCCCTTTGATTCCGCCCCGCCTGCCTTTGTCTTCGGTCAGGTCCTTCGCCCCCGTCATCCTCAGCTGAGTCCTCCGTGCTAGTCTCTTCCCTTGCCTCCTGCCTATAAGTGGCATCCGCACGTTCCTCAGCAGCATTCGTGTTTCCGGCTGCCTCTTCTCTTAAAGCCCTCCCCACAGCCCTGTGGAAGCCATTCAGTGGTCCGCCGTTAGCCATCAGGCTAGGCGAGCGTCCGCGCCCCCTGCCGCCGCGTCCCCTCCGCGAGCCGCTGCCCCGTGCAGCTGAGCGTGGAGTAGGCGGGCGTTCGCCCCGCTGCCTCGCCGTGCCGGTTCTGGGGGTCATCGGCGAGTCGAATGGCCTTCCGTGCCAGCCGCGCTCGCAGGGAGCGCTCTGTTGACCGTGAGAGTTCGGGGGAAAACGTCCTCCCCCGAGGTCGGTCGAGCTCCCCCCCTCAGTCGGACCGGCGGTGGGCACGCGGGCTCCCAGCGCCGTCGACGAGCGAGCCAGCATCCCCTGGTCGGATGCGAGCGGCGACGCCGCCTCGGCTGGAGGGGCGGGCTGTGGTGGCGGGCGCCGAGGTCCGCCAATGTCCACCTGCTGCGTTGTCGCCGCTTGCTGTGTCACGTGCGGCGGGCCCTCGCCCCCCCCCTGTGCTGCCGTCTCGGCCCCTTCCGCAACAGCAGCGTGCGCCAAACGGCCCCTCGGGGCGAGCTGGCACACGTCGGGGGCGAAGGGGGTGCGCTCTGGAGAGGCGGCTGGCGCGGACTGCCGCAACGCTGGAGGGGATACTCGAGCGGGCTGGCGCTGGGCTGCTCCCTTCGCCCCCGCAGCAGGAGCCCCCTCAGCAGCCCCCCTGTCATACGCAGCCTCCATTTCCTCCCCGAGATCGTCCACCGACCCTCCCCGACCAGCCGGCTCATGTTGGGTCGATTCCCTCTCAGCTGCGGCCCGTGCAACCCTGTCTCGCAATGGCGCGTGGAAGTGAGTGGTCGAGCCTGCAAATCCCGCCGCCACCTCCGACGGCTCTGCACCCATCCGCGCCGGCGCCTCCGCGACAGCATGTGCCGCCTGGGGGCCCGTATACTGTCCAGCACCCCGCCGCGCACCCGCTGCCCTCGCACGCGCCGGTCCACTTCCCCCCCGGGTACTACGACTTGCACCATCAGTCCCTGCCAGCGCCCCAGAGAGGCAGCCCCGCGTTATCCGCCGAAACTCTCCCGGAGTGGCGACCCCCCTCGTCCTGGGCTGGGGCGGCGGAGTGGTCCGATCCCCAGGTGGGGCTCTACCGCGGAGGGGGTGTGGTCGGTCCGTTTGTTCCCCCTCGGCGGCGGGCGCCATCCCCACGGGGTGTAGAGGCGGGGGCAGAAGCAGCGGAGACGGGGGGCGCGGAGTCGCCAGGGGAGGGGTCTCCCCGTCGTGCCCGTGGGGCCGGGGTGGCGACGCGTTGGAGCCCGCTGACGGCGGGACTGCTGACGGCGGCTCCTGCGGGGATAACGGTCCCAGCCGCCACACTTCGTCGCCTTGGGCATGCTCGGAGGGGGACCGAGATACTGTTGACGATTCTGGCGGCGGCGAGCTCCGCGCTGGGGAGCTCAGGGGGCCGGTCAATGGCCCCGTACTTCCCCCTTCAGGGCTGCATGGAAGCAGCCATAGATCTTGCTGTGGAGGCCGCACGCGCGCGACCCGGGCCCGCCCGGGGAACAGGCACGGACCCGCACTTTCTCGCCGCTCTCCGCCAGGTGTCGGCGAGCATAGACTCGGCGTCAGCTGCAGGGCTTGTAGCTGGCGCCGTGTCCACGCTGCAGGTCCTGTTGTCATAGCAGGCCGCGTTGCTGGAGGAGGCTGGGCTGGCGGCTGTCGCGGAATAGCGGAGCGGCGAGAGTAGGTGCGGCCGGGCGGTGAGTCCTGCGGTCTGAGCGCCCCCGCACGGCGTATCAGGTGCTCCATGGGTGCTTGTGTATGCCTAGGCTAGGCCCTGCAGGCGAATGTTGTCCACTACCGATGAGTCCTATATTGTATTCTTGTTGCTTGTCATCCCCTAACGGCGCGGCCGAAGGCCGCGCCGCGAGCGACGGCGGCCGAAGGCCGCCGGCGCGAGCCGAAACCAAGGAGGAAAAGAGAATGAATGGAAACTAAACAAGGAGAATGGGGAGAGAGAGGGCCTTATATAGCTGAGGGAAGGCTCATGCTCTCTCTCTCTCTCTCGCTCTCTCTCTCTGGCGCGAGCCGAAACCAAGGAGGAAAAGAGAATGAATGGAACTGCTTAGTTGCTCTCACTCTCACTCTCACGCTCTGACTTATGGAACTGCTTAGTTGATTGACGCCATTCACTAAGAGCATAACATTTATTCCTCTTGTTCCTGGCAGGGACATCTCTGCAACAGCAATCACGTGCCCACCTGACTACAGCAGTTGTGTGGTCCCACAGAAGACTTCAAGCGCTTTCTGCAGCCAGTGTTCAGATTTCTGCTCCACTTGTAGCAAGCCACCACCCAGTGAGACTCACTATCCACTGGCAAGCCACCAACTGAATGTCTTCTTAGAATTTGCACCAGCTATTCGCAGCATAGCTACTTCCTAAAACCCCCAATGTGCTGGCTCAGTTGCACTTTCCTTCATCACTTACACTCGTTGCTTTCACTCAACAGTATGACAAGAGTACGTGTTCCAACCTTTCAACCCCTTCTATTTAACTTCTATTTTCCCCCCCTTTCAACCCCCCCGGGTCTCCAATACCCTCCTCCCCCTCTCCACCTTCACCTTCCATCACCATCCCCACACCCTCTCCAGCCACCACACCCTCTCCATCTACTCTCACTTCCACTCCTAGTCAACCCGCAGCCTCTCCCTCCCAGTCTGGAGGTGGTTTATCCACTGGAGCTATTGCTGGCATTGCTGTTGCTGGCGGTGTGGTTGTCCTCGTGCTGCTGGGTCTAATGCTGGGCAAACGATGGTGCACAAAAGGGGCAGCAGCAAGAGGAATTGCTGGAACGGATGTGGAGGGCAAAGACTTGGCACCAGAATGTGCTCTCCAAGGCAAGTCCTTTCAAATGCACACAGTCCAATGCTTCCCACTGGATGCACCCTCTGTTCTTAAAATCCTGTTCTCTATCAGCTAGCCTTATGAAGGGTACATTGGTACAAACTGGGTCGATGCACGGCCTAGGGCTCCCGGGCATCAAAATGCTGCTCTCTCTGCTTTCTCAAGTGGTCCTTAGTAATGGTTGAAACCTGGGTTCTCAGTAAGCATGCGAGGTGAGTACAAGCGTGCATACTAGGACTACCGCGGGCTGCTGTCCTACAGGGGCTCCCCTGTGGACTCCAAAACTGCGAAGCAGTCCCCAAGGGACATATCCACTCCGGGCGCGCCGACTTGGGCACACTCAGCCAGGGTTCACCTTCCCGAGGCATGTGAGGGCTGACCCCGCTGGAGGGTAGCCGGCCAGCACTGCCGAAACTGGCTGAGCAGTTTGGCTGCCTGGTAGGAGCTTGGTTCGGTGTTAAAGAGGTGGTGGGCAGCGGTGTTGGCCAAGATCTGCAGGAAACAGAGGACCGCGGTGCCCGGGGAGCCGTTCGTCTCCACGGTTAGCAGGAAAAGCCCCACGTAGGCCGCCCTGTTGCGGTATTGGTCGGTCTTTTTCGCCGCTTGCTCCCAGGCCATGTACCCTCGGCCTTCGTGGGCCAAAGGTTCCCGGTTGCTAACCGGGTCCGTGATGGTCACGTCACAGATCCAGACTGCCCCCGATTCCGTCTCGGATTGCCAGATCGGAGGTTCAGCCGTCGACGGGATGACAGATAGCTGTCTCCTTTGTGACGATGAACTGCGCATTGCTCGCCATGCGGATGCACTAGTCACAGAGGGTGTTTTGAGTGTCAGTGCGCCCGTGGCCGGTCTCGAGGCTTTCCGACTGCAGGAGCTCGAGGCCACTTGGCGGGAGGGCCGGCTCGCACGCTGCCTGCCATTTATGTAGCAGAGTTGGGCTGGTGAAGGGGGGTGTGAGGGGCCCAACAGCCTTGGTCATGGGGCTGTCTGGGGCAGCGGGCAGAGAGGCGAGGAGGGCATGGGCCTGTGACGCTGGTGAGGAAGGAGTTTGGGCCTCCTTTCTCTCTATATCTCCAGCTAAGTAAGTGATTTGGGAGGTGGGGGTTCAGGATCTCATGTCGGTCACTGGGCAGCGTAGAAATGCTTGACTCGGGGTAAATGCCGGGCCGGGTAGAAATACCTTCATTGGGGTATCTCAAGCACTGCCCGACCCGGGGTAAATGTCGGGTCGGGTCGGGTATACCCGACCTGCACGGGTAATATGCTCAAGCCTAGCTGAGAACCTGTGTACATGCTAGGCGGTTAAGGTGAGTACAAACATGCATGTTGGGGCAGACAAGATTCTAGCCTATGGAGAGAAGCCTTTGGGTGCGGCCGCTGAGTGAGTTGAGCTCCATCTCCCAAGTGGCCACTACTTGGGCGGCGAAGTGAGCACCGTGGACCTTCCAGAGCGAGGCTGTGCTGGAGTGGCGCTCCCGAGGGTTCCAATTGTTCCTTCGGCCGGAGCTCCAGGGGGGGCGCTGGGAGCACCGCGTTGCATGCTGCCAGCCAGGTATGTAAGGGGTTGGGGCTGGTGAATGGGGGTGCGAGGGGGAGCACGGCTGCTGCCAGGGATTCTGATGAGGCGGCGGGCAGCAGAGCCAGCAGTGCGTGGGCTTGGGCGATGCTCGTGAGGAAGGTGTGCGGCCCATCCACCGCTGGGTTCGTCAAGCCGAGGACGCCGAGGGAGGGCGGGATGGAGGCCTGGTTCCGTGTTCGCTCCTGCTCCACCTCCCCCCAAGGTAGATGGAGGTTGCAGGCGCGGAGGAGGGTGCAGAAGATTTCCTCCCCCTACTTGGACCACTCGTCTACGGGCAGGAGGTTCAGCGGTGTGGTGCGGATGAGGTAGGATACTCGGCGCGAGACACACCGGTGGAGGAGAAGGGAGACTGTCTGCGGGTCCATTGTTGCCACGGTGGGGAGTGGCCTGGACATTGTCGTGAGCTGTTCCTTGAGGAAGCATGCCGCCGTTTTGGGGGGGCGATGTGGCTGCCAGCACCCGCCGTCCGTCGGTGCAGAAGGGAATCCCACGTGGGAGGGCAGAGGCGGTGGGTTGAGATGCGGACCAGGCCAAACACTTTGCTGGATTGAGGGTGAGGCCAAGAGGGCTTAGGTGGTGGTGATGTGGGCGAAGGTGGTTGTGCAATCCGCACCTTTGCCCATGAGTAGTGTAACGTCGTCGGCATACGCCATGCGTAGCACGTCTGGGTGCACCGCCACCGTGGCTTGGAGCGCAGGATGCATGGCGGCCGTGAAGAGGAGTGGGCCCATGGGGTCCCCCTGCCGGACTCTGCGCACACTGAGGAGAGGCGGACTGTCGAAGCCGGCGTCCAGGGCAGTGAGCGGCAGTGAGGAGTGGCAGGACTGCAGCGGGAGGAAGTGCCTCTGGGCAGGCTCCGTCAAGGTGGTGAGACCCGCCATGGCCGCCAGTCGGTGCAGATATTCCCCGATGGCTATGGGGCGTGTGCCTCCTGGCTTGGGGAATGCAAGGAGGCGGCTGTTGGCTTCCCCCACTGAAGTTGAGGGGGGGGCAGAAGCAGCGGAGATGGGGGAAGCGGAGTTGTCGGAGGAGATCTCCCTGGGCAGCCGTGCCTGGCAGGGGAGTCGGTGCTCTGGCGGGCTGCGGATCCCTCCGAGGGTGCAGGTGGAAGGCCTGACGGGAATTCAGCGGGCGGAGCAGGACATGGCCTTGTGTCCGCGCAGCTGGCAGCGGCTAGGGCTGAGGAGATCGAGCGACCAGGCCTCGCCTTGAGTAGGTCCGCCAGGTGCTCGCATCTGCTGCGAGCTGTGTAGGGGGCGAACGCACCACTACTATTAGGAGGCCCTCCATGCGTGTGGCATGGGTGGCGCCGCCGTAGGGTCTGGTTGTCTACTTGTTGTTGCTGCATGTGCTTCTTCGCACTTGCCACACAAGATCCCTTGCCGTCCCCTCATGTGTGGCCGAAGGCCGCCGGCGAGAGCCGCTACCAAGAAAGGAAGGACCCAAACGAAAACAGAGAAATGAGAGGGAATGGAGTCTCTCTCTCACTCTCTCTCTATCTCTCTCTCTCTCTCTCTCTCTCTCAAGCGGTCCGTTTATTGTTTGGAAAACTGGGTACAGGCTAGGCAGGCAAGGGGCAACAAGTCAAGGTACGTGCATGTTTAAGGGCTCGAAACTACTCGAGCTCCCCTAGGGGCTCTGCTATGGCAAAGCAGTCCCCAGGTGCCATGTCGGCGTCAGGGGTGCCCACTGGGGTGTGGGGGGCCGGGGAGGCTTCATTAACTTTCCCCAGGTAAGCCAAGGCCTGTGCCCGCTGCAGCGTCACTGACCAGCGCTGGCGAAACTGGTGGAGCAGTTTCGCTGCCTGGTAGGAGCTGGGGTCTGCATTGAAAAGTCTCCTGGCCCCTGTGTCAGCCAGCAGCTTCAAGAAGGTAGGGACCTCGGCGCAGGGGCAGCCGTATGTCTCGACTGCCAGTGGGAAAAATCCGACATAGGGAGCCCGATTTCGGTAATGGGAGATTTTCTTGTCAGCTTGTTCCCGGGCCATGTATCCGCGTCCTTTTCTTGCGTCCGGGTCCCGGCTGCTGATGGGATCTGTGACAGTGACGTCACAGATCCAGACAGCTCCGGAACTGCGGTCTCGGAGGGCGAGGTCGGCCTTGTGGCCGTCTACGGGGCTGTAGATGGTGGTCTCCTTGGTGACTATAAAGTCAGCATCTCGGGCCATCCGTATGCTCTCGTCCCGCAGGGCATTATGGGTGTCAGTCCGTCCGTGCCCGGTGCCACACCGGAGCAGGTGGTTGGGCAGCCTGGTGTCGAGGATTTCGAATTCCTCGGCGCAGTTGCAAGTGCGGGGGGCTGGGAATGGAAGGCCGAGGCGGAAGGCCAGGGCAATGGCGAAGTGTGGAGCTTCGAGGCGGAGGGATGGGAAGATGGGGATGGCATGAAGCCAGTCCCCTGCTCCATATCCAGCAAGGGAAAAGAGGCGTTGGGTGTGCCCGGCTATGTTGGAATATACGCACAGAAGGCTTTGCGTATTGCGTATATACGCTTGCGAATATACGCAATACGCTGATACGCTTGGAATACGCGATACGCGATACCCGGGCTGCCCGGCGAAAAAAAAAACTTATATTTTTTTTTTCCGCGACTTCGCGACGTCGCGGTTTTTTCGCCCATTCTTTTTTGCCCATAGCCCAGCCTGCTCTGTACGTGATTGAAAGCCATCCCGTGTTTGCCGTTCCCCATTTCCGTCCAAATCTCAGCTCTGAAGCGAAACGGTGGTGTGCTTAGCTAGGTGGCGGCGATTGCGCGAGTTACGGTGCTTGTTAGTCTTCTACCAAAGTGATGGGGGAGATGATGGGGGGGAGAGTCGAGCATTTGTGAGGAAAGGTTGGAGTTTGTAGATGGGTGGGAGTTCAGTGCGGTGAAAGGGAGGGAGTTGGTTGGCTGGAAGCCAATTTGACTTTGTAGACGGGGGGGTTGAGTGCGGTGAAAGGGAGGGAATTGGCAGGTCAAAATTCGACCCCTCAGAAAATGCCTCTCATTTGAGAGTCACGTTTTCAGAAACCCTAGCCTAGCCGCTACCATCATGGCTTCCTTGCTGCCCCCTGGTTTTGTTACCCTGCCCGGGCAAACCTTTTTTCCTGCCCGGGCATGCGTATTCCTGCCGTATTGGACCCCAAATCCAAGCGTATAGCGTATATACGCAAGCGTATATACGCTAGCGTATAAAACGCAGTACGCGTATTTTCCAACATAGGTGCCCGGAGAGTGGGTTTGGGTCCATTGTCCGCGTGGCTGCCACCTGGCCGGCGTATCGCACCGCCTGGACTTCGAGGGATAAGCGGTGTTGGAGTGGGGAGCCGGAGGGTTCCCTCCTCTCGGAGTGCAGGAGCTCCCGGGCTCGTGGGGGCATCGCCGTTTCACACTTCGCCAGCCAGGTATGCAAGTGGGTGGGGCTGGTGAAAGGTGGCGTGAGGTGACGGACAGCGTCGGCCAGGGGCCCTCCTGACGCTGCTGGTAGGGCAGCCAAGAGGCCCTGGGCTTGGGTGAGGCTGGTGAGGTAGGCTGGGTGTCCCTCAATGGCGGGGTCGGTTAGACCCAGTCCTCCAAGAGAGGGAGGGAGGGACGCTTGAGCCCAAGTGCGCACCCGCTCCACCTCGCCTCGGGGTGGTTGGAGGTTGCAGGCACGCAGGAGGGTATGGAAGAGCTCCCTACCCCAGTCGGACCAGACGTCCAGGGGAAGGAAGTCAAGGGGGGTGGTGCGGATTAAGTATGAGACACGCCGAGAAACGCAGCGTGTGAGGAGGAGGGATGAGGACTGGGGGTCCATTGTGGCCAGTGTGGCGAGGGGTTCGGCTAGCAGGGACAGCTGGGTGCGGAGGAATGCAGCTGTGCCCTCGGCTGTGCCTATAAAGCTGCCAAGTACGCGGACGCCTTCTGTGTTGAAAGGTATGCCTGGGGGAAGGTGGTCAGGTGCAGGGCGTTCGGCTGACCACGCCGCGCATTTCGCGGGGTTGTGGGAGAGACCGATGCGGTCCATGGCCGCTGTGAAGTTGAGGAACGCCGAGGTGCAGGCGTCCGGATCGCCGACGAAGGTGATGTCGTCGGCGTACGCGAGGCAGAGGACCTCGGGGTGGGCCGCGGCAGTTGTTCGGAGCGCTGGGTGGATGGCGGCTGCGAAGAGGAGGGGGCCCATGGGGTCCCCTTGGCGAACTCCCCGCGCACTGAGTAGGGGTGGGCTGTCGAACTCGGCGTCGAGGTAGAGCAGCGACGGTGCTCCGTAGGAGAATTGAATGAAGGGGAGGAGCGGGCGCAGGGGCGAGGTGTTAATGGCGTGGATGATGGCCGTACGGTCAACGCTATTAAAGGCGTTTGAAAGGTCGACTTGTAGGATGAGTGAGCCCGGGCGCGCTGAGGTAAAACCCCTGGTGGCATGGATAATGGTTTCTCCGCCGCTCCTGATGGCTACCCCGTATTGGTGTGGTAGGAAGTAGTCTTGCGCGGATTGCGTGGAGGAGATTAGCGCGGCTTTTGCCGCTAGCCGAAGGAGACACTCTCCTATTGCGATGGGGCGGGTACCCCCATCTGGCTTGGTAAGGGCCAGGAGGCGGGAGGAGGTAACGAGCTGGCTGACTTCGTGCGGCAGGTTACCCGCCAGTAGCCGCTGGACGAGCTTGTGGAGGTTTGTGGCGACGGTGGGGTTGGACAGCGAGGCGTCGCGAAGGTGCTCGAAGGTCATCCCCGAGGGGCCTGCCCCAACTCCATTTTCGGAGCGAGAGAGGAGCTTCGCGAACGTAGCGAAATCGACTGTCGGCGGCCTGCAGTTTTCGTCAAGCCGTGGCCAGGTGAGGTTTTCGACAAGCGGAGGGGGGTGTTTTGACTTCAGCGCGTCCAGCACCGTGGGGGTGGACTTGCTGACTGGGGTCGAAGTCAACGCGAGCAGAGCCCGTCGCAAACTGCCTCGGCGTACCAAGCCCTCGGCGCGGGATATTTTCCCAAGAGTGTCAGGTACGTGGCGGGGAGGGGGTGGCATGGTGACAGCAGAGGCAGTTGCTTGATACAGTGTGTCCCAATGGCCCGCGAGAAATTGTCGAAGTCGTCTTTCCGTCGCGGGCCAGTCAGGGCGTCGTGGTGAGGGTAGGCGAAGTGTGAGGCGCGGGAGGTAAAGTAACAGGATCCAACCCTCAATGGAGGTTGGATGTTTGGCGAGGAAAAGGAGGGGTGTCAGAAGGGCGAGCGCGAAAAGTTGACGGATTTGGGGGGGTAACCGGCGGGAGAGAGGGGGTTGGCGACTGTCGCAGAGGGCTGCGACGTCCCAAGTGGCGATGACGGCGAATCGGGAGGGGTCATTCGCCAGTTCTTCCGGGGACAACTGCGGGACTGCCTGGGGATGGGTGTCCAGCGGTGCCCGAGTATTGTGCATGCGGCTGGACCCTCGTCCCCTAGATCTGGGAGTTGGGTCAGTCTCTCGTCCTCCAGCGCGCCTGTTTGTTTCGACGTTTTCCTCCTCACTGGAGGTCTCAGGCGTGGGGTCTCCCTGGTCCCCTGGTATATAAGTTCCGTCTGCCCGTTCCTCTTCATCAGTTGTTCGTTGCAGTTCCGAGGCACTTAAAGCCCTGTTCGCTGCCTGCTGGAATCCGTTCAGCGGTCCTCCGTCGGAGGACAGATTGCCACGCCTTGCAGCCCCGCGACCGCGCCCTCCGGCCGTCCGTGTATTGAGGCTTCCGCGTCCGCCTCCGTGGTTTCCCCTCGGGGCGGCCCTGGTCGTCGTTCGGCTTTTGTGCCGAGTCGTGGGGGGTGCCGAGTGCGGCGCGCCTCCTCGGGATGGAGCGACCAGCGCGGGAGCGTTCTGCCGATTTGGAGAGTACTGGGGACAGCGAGTCCCCCCGAGGTCGGGCGAGTCCTCCAGCACCGTCGAACCGAGATTGGGAGCGCGGGCTCCTCGTCCCCTCGACGGCTCGCCATCAGACTCCCGAGCGGATGCGGGGGCAGTCGCGGGGCAGGACTGCCGCGCCCCAGAGACACGAGGAGAAGTCCCCTGAGCGCGCCTTGGATATTGGACGTGAACCAGTGGCGCGTGGCGAGGAGCATCAGTCGCCGCGCCAGCAGCGTCCCTCTCGCCGAGGGACGCCTCAGCGCCGCCCCCAGGCGGGGCCGGGGCAGCAGCGCCGGACTCCGCAGGCGCCGCGCGGGCGTGCGGGTCAGCGCGTCGGCTGGAGGGCTGGCGGGGGGAGTAACCGTGGGTCCGTAGCGGAGAGGCGCCTAGGGCGGGCCGCGGCGACTCTCGAGGGCTTGTTCCGCAGTGTCGCCCAACCCCAGCAGGCTCTGGCGTATTCTCCGCAGCTTTTGGCGTCCCAGCAGTACCAGCCGGCGCACTCGCAGCCCGTGCGGTTACCCCTTCCTCAGGCGCCGGCGCCGGCGTTCCCTCCCCGCAGTGTGGCAGCGCTCCCGCTCCTCGACAGCCCGCACCTCTTGGCGTCCCTTCCCTCCGCACCACCTCCGCCGGTCCTTCCCTCGGCCGGTCCCTTCGATCCGCGTCGGTTGGACGTGCGGTCCGCGGAGACACTGCAGCCCTGGCAGCCGACGCCCCCGGATGTGTCGGTGGTAGGATGGTCCCGTGGCCCACCGCCGTTGGAGGCACCAGTATCGTTCGGCGGGCGGGCGACAGCGCCCTTTGTCCCCCCCCGCCGTTCGCTGGCGTCACCGACTGGAGTTGAGGGGGGGGCAGAAGCAGCGGAGATGGGGGGAGCGGAATCCACGGGCGAGGACTCGCCTCCTGGGGACCAGGGGTGGCGTCGCTCGGGTGGGCTGCGGATGCCGCAGAGGGCGCAGCTGGAGCGCCTGCGGGGGAGGGGGCGGCTGGCGGAGACTGCGATCCCAGTCGCCACGCTTCGTCGGCTCTGGCACGCGCAGAGGGCGATGGGGTATGCTGTGGAGATGCTGACGGACTCACACTCCGTTCTACGGAGCTCAGTGAGCCCGTGCAAGATGCCTCACGATCCGCTCCATCGCTGCGCGATGGCTGCAGCGGATCTGGCGGTCGTGTCCACGCGAGTGCAGCCTGCGCCCGCCTCGGGAACCGTGTTGGACCCGCGCCTGCTCGCCGTGATGCGGACAGTATCGGCGAGCGTAGACTCGGCTGCAGCTGTAGACATCGTTGGCGGTGCCGTGTCAGCGCTGATGCTCCTGGGGGACTATGTGAGGGCCCTGCTTGAGGAGGCTGGAGCGGACGAAGCCGCATGATGGGCTGCCGTCGTGTGTAGGTTCTGGTTGGTGAAGTGCGCTCTAGCGTGAGCGCTCTGGTAAGCTCTGTCAGGCTCTCCATGCTTGTTTGCCGTGTGTAGTGTTGGCGGGTTGTAGACCCCGGATGTGTGTATTTGATGTTGTCGTAGTTGACTCCGAAGCCTTGTGTCCTTGCCGCCCCTCACGCGCGGCCGAAGGCCGCGCTGCGAGCGTCGGCGGCCGAAGGCCGCCGACGCGAGCCGCCACCAAGGGTTGGAGAAAAGAAAGAAAGAACTGGAAACTAAACTGGAAGAATGAGCTAGGGAGAGAGCTTAAATAGCTAGGGAGGGACTCATGCTCTCTCTCTCTCTCTCTCGCTCTCTCTCTCCTCTCTCCCGCCACCAAGGGTTGGAGAAAAGAAAGAAAGAACTGGAAACTAAACTGGAAGAATGAGCTAGGGAGAGAGCTTAAATAGCTAGGGAGGGACTCATGCTCTCTCTCTCTCTCTCTCTCGCTCTCTCTCTCCTCTCTCCCGCCACCAAGGGTTGGAGAAAAGAAAGAAAGAACTGGAAACTAAACTGGAAGAATGAGCTAGGGAGAGAGCTTAAATAGCTAGGGAGGGACTCATGCTCTCTCTCTCTCTCTCTCGCTCTCTCTCTCCTCTCTCCCGCCACCAAGGGTTGGAGAAAAGAAAGAAAGAACTGGAAACTAAACTGGAAGAATGAGCTAGGGAGAGAGCTTAAATAGCTAGGGAGGGACTCATGCTCTCTCTCTCTCTCTCTCGCTCTCTCTCTCCTCTCTCCCGCCACCAAGGGTTGGAGAAAAGAAAGAAAGAACTGGAAACTAAACTGGAAGAATGAGCTAGGGAGAGAGCTTAAATAGCTAGGGAGGGACTCATGCTCTCTCTCTCTCTCTCTCGCTCTCTCTCTCCTCTCTCCCGCCACCAAGGGTTGGAGAAAAGAAAGAAAGAACTGGAAACTAAACTGGAAGAATGAGCTAGGGAGAGAGCTTAAATAGCTAGGGAGGGACTCATGCTCTCTCTCTCTCTCTCTCGCTCTCTCTCTCCTCTCTCCCGCCACCAAGGGTTGGAGAAAAGAAAGAAAGAACTGGAAACTAAACTGGAAGAATGAGCTAGGGAGAGAGCTTAAATAGCTAGGGAGGGACTCATGCTCTCTCTCTCTCTCTCTCGCTCTCTCTCTCCTCTCTCCCGCCACCAAGGGTTGGAGAAAAGAAAGAAAGAACTGGAAACTAAACTGGAAGAATGAGCTAGGGAGAGAGCTTAAATAGCTAGGGAGGGACTCATGCTCTCTCTCTCTCTCTCTCGCTCTCTCTCTCCTCTCTCCCGCCACCAAGGGTTGGAGAAAAGAAAGAAAGAACTGGAAACTAAACTGGAAGAATGAGCTAGGGAGAGAGCTTAAATAGCTAGGGAGGGACTCATGCTCTCTCTCTCTCTCTCTCTCTCTCTCTCTCTCTCTCTCTCTCTCCCTCTCTCTCTCTCTCTCGAATGGTCCTTTGTTGCTGGGGAATCCTGGGTACAAGCTAGGCAAGTGGAGCAGGCACGGGTAAATACTACCGGTGGGGAGGTTTAGTACCCGGTCCTACCACCCCCCCTCCCTCCCCTAATGCTCTAGCACGGCGAAGCAGTCCCCGAGGGACATGCCCGCATCGGGTCCCCCCAAGGGGGGCCACTCCAGCGGTGACACTTCGTTCACCTTCCCCAGGTAGGTTAGAGCCTGTCCCCGTTGGAGGGTGACTGACCAGCGCTGGCGAAACTGGTTGAGTAGTTTCGCCGCCTGGTAAGAGCTGGGGTCGGCGTTGAAGAGGCGCCGGGCAGCCGTGTGGGCTAAAAGTTTGAGGAAGACCGGCACTTCCGTGCAAGGGCAGCCGTATGTCTCGACAGCAAGCGGGAAGAAGCCGACGTATTCTGCCCTGTGGCGGTACATGTCGATCTTCTTGTCCGCCTGCTCCCTGGCCATGTAACCGCGTCCCTTGCGGGCGAGGGGGTCCCTGGAGCTGACTGGGTCCGTGACTGTGACGTCGCAGATCCAGACCGCCCCTGAGTCCCGGTCCCGGATGGCTAGGTCGGCTGTCTTGCCGTCGACCGGGTTGTATAGGGCTGTTTCTTTCGAGACAATGAGTTGTGCATCTTGGCCCATGCGAATGCATTCGTCCCGGAGGGCGTTGTGTGTATCAGTGCGTCCGTGCCCCGTCCCGCAGCGGAATAAGTGGTTGGGGAGCCGTGGGTCCGGGATCTCGGTCTTCTTGGCACAATTGCACACTTTTGGCGCGGGGAAAGGGAGGCCCAGGCGGAAGGCGAGGGCTATGGCGAAGTGGGGAGGAGCCAGCCTGAGTGATGGGAAGAGGGGGACTGCGAGGAGCCAGTCCCCTGCTCCGTACCCTGTGAGGGAGAGGAGCCGCTGCGTGTGACCGCTGAGGGGGTTTAGCTCCATGTGCCTGGTCGATTCTAGCTGCTCGGCGAACCGGGCAGCGTGGACCTCTAGGGCGAGGCGGTGCTGGAGCGGAGCTTCGGGTGGTTCCGAGGGCTCGGCGCGCAGGATTTCCCGGGCGGTGGCTGGCAGCGCCGCCTCGCACTCAGCTAGCCAGGTGTGAAGGGGGGTGGGGCTGGTGTAGGGTGGTGCGAGGGAGCGGGCCACTGTCCCGAGGGGGGCGGATGGGTCTGGGGCGAGGGAGGCCAGGAGCCGTTGGGCGTGGGTGACGCTGGTGAGGAGGGCATGGGGTCCCTCCACTGTGGGGTCCGTCAAGCCGAGCCCTCCGAGGGAGGGGGGGAGCGAGGCCTGTTGCCACGTGCGCGACATCTCCTGTTCCCCCCGTGGGAGCTGGAGATGGCAGGCCCGCAGGAGGGTGAGGTAGAGTTGCTGCCCCCACTGGGACCACTCCTGTGCTGGGAGCAGGTTCAGCGGCGTCGTGCGGGTCAGGTAGGAGACCCGACGAGAGACGCAGCGGTGGAGGAGGAGGCTGGCGGCCTGGGGGTCCATGGCTGCCAGGGTTGGCAGTGGCTTGGCCATTGCGGCCAGTTGCTCACGCAGGAAGCTGGCTGCTGCATCTGGGGGACCGATATGGCTGCCTAGGATCCGCAACCCGGAGGCACAGAAGGGGATCCCGGGGGGGAGGGAGTCGGGGGGGGGATGGGCCGCTGACCATGCTGCGCACTTAGCCGGGTTGTGGGTCAGGCCGAGAGGAAGGAGCGCGTGGGTGAGGTGGGCGAATGCGGCTGTGCATGCGGCTGGCTCCCCCATCAAGGTGATGTCGTCGGCGTATGCCAGGCAGAGGACGCGGGGAAACGCTTGGGCGGTCTCTCGCAGGGCGGGATGCATGGCGGCGGCAAAGAGCAGAGGTCCCATGGGGTCCCCTTGCCTGACGCCGCGGGCGCTGAGGAGGGGCTGGCTGTCAAAGCCCGCGTCCAAGAAAAGAGTGGAGGGGGCGCCGTAGGAGAGTTGTACGAAGGGGAGGAGGGGGCGGAGCGGGGAGTTATAGAGCCCTGTGATGATGGCCCCGCGGTCGACGCTGTTGAAAGCGTTAGAAAGGTCAAGTTGGAGCAGGAGGGCAGATGGGGATTCCGTGGCGAAAGCTCTCGCGCCATGGATTATCGCCTCGCCGCCGGCCCTTACCGCTACCCCGAACTGCAGTGGGAGGAAGTGGCTTTGGGCGGGCTCGTTCATGGCGGCGAGGCCTGCTTTCGCCACTAGGCGGTGGAGGCATTCGCCCACTGCTATTGGGCGGGTGCCCCCCTCTGGCTTCGGGAACGCTAGCAGGCGGCTAGCTGTGAGGAGCCCGGCTACCTCTGGAGTGGTGGATCCTTTTAGGAGGATTTGTGCTACCCCGTGCAGTTTGCTGGCGACTGAGGCGTTCGCGAGGGCTGCGTCGCGAAGGTGTTCGAAGCACATGCCCGACGGTCCCGCGCCAACTCCGTTTTCGCTGCGGCTAAGTAACCGAACGAAATCGGCCAGCGAGATGGAGGGGAGTCGCTCAGACTCGTCGAGGGCAGGCCAGTCAAGGGACTCAGTCAGAGGGGGGGGGTGTTTGGAGGTCAGTGCGGCGAGGACCTCCGGCGTTGACTCGCTGACCGGGGTCGAGTCCAGTGCCAGGAGGGCACGCCGAAGGCTGCCACGACGGACGAGGCCCTCGGCGCGGGATATTTTGCCAAGGGTGTCTCCTGAGTGTCGTGGTACAGGTGGGTTGTGTATCGCGTCAGCTGCTGCCAGGTACAGCGATTCCCATTCGCCGGCCAGGAACTGCTGCAGCCTCCGCTCTATCGCTGGCCAATCTGGGTGGCGCGGCGAATTGAGGCGAAGGGTGAGTCGGGGTGTGAAGAGTAACAGGCGCCAGCCCGCGAGGCTAGAAGGGTTTTTTGCGATGTGGAGCAAAGGTGTCAGGAGCGCCAGGGCGAAAAGCTGGCGTAGTTTGGGGGGGATTCGACGGGAAAGTGGGGGCTGGCGACTGTCGCAAAGCCGTCCGATGTCCCAATTTGCGATCCCCGTGAAAAGGGGTTCATTATTCGCCAGGTCTTCTGGCGAGAATTGGCGGGGAGGGAGGTTGGGTTGTACCTCGTTGTCCCGATAATTTCGCATACGCGGTGCCCGCTGTTCCCTTTGATTCCGCCCCGTCTGCCGTTGTCTCTCTCTCTCTCTCTCTCTCTCTCTCTCTCTCTCTCTCTCTCTCTCTCTCTCTCTCTCTCTCAAGCGGTCCTTAGTATTGCTGAACCCTGGGTACAGGCTAGGCAAGGGGAGCAAGGTATAGAGACATGTCCCAATGGGAGACTTGGCTTGTGAGTCCTATGCCTACTGGAATCCTTCTTGGGGTTCAAGGATGGCGAAACAATCCCCGAGGGACATGTCCACGTTCGGGTTTCCTAGGGGGGGGCAATCTGCCGGCGAGGCCTCATTCACCTTTCCAAGGTAAGACAGGGCCTGCCCCCTCTGGAGCGTAATAGACCAGCGTTGGCGGAACTGGCTGAGCAGTTTCCCCGCTTGGTAGGAGCTGGGGTCCGCGTTGAAGAGTCGTCGTGCTCCCGTGTGCGCCAGCAGCTTCAGGAAGGTGGGTACTTCGTCACACGGGCAGCCGTATGTTTCCACCGCCAGGGGGAATAGGCCCACGTACTCGGCCCTGCTGGAGTAGTGGTCCGCCTTCTTGGCAGCTTGCTCCCTGGCCATATACCCCCTGCCCTTGCGTGCGTCGGGGTCGCGTTTGCTGATGGGGTCTGTGACTGTGACGTCGCAGATCCACACTGCGCCGGAGTCCCTATCTCGGATGGCGAGGTCAGCCGTCTTACCATCCACTGGGTTGTACATGGCCGTCTCCTTCGTGACGATGAGTTGCGCATCTCGGGCCATCCGGATGCACTCGTCTCGAAGGGCGTTGTGGGTGTCGGTTCTGCCATGGCCGGTTCCGCAGCGGAACAAGTGGTTAGGGAGACGTGGATCCAGGATCTTCACCCGCTTGAGGCAATTGCAGATCTTGGGCGCGGGGAAGGGCAGTCCTAGCCGGAAGGCCAGTGCTATGGCAAAGTGGGGTGGGGCCATCCGCAGTGAGGGGAGGATGGGGATGGCATGAAGCCAATCCCCTGCCCCATATCCAGTGAGCGAGAGCATCCGCTGGGTATGCCCGCTTAGCGGGTTCAGCTCCATCCGTCGCGTGGCAGCCAGCTGTTTGGCAAATCTGTAGCCTTGGACTTCCAGGGCCAGGAGGTGTTGGAGGGGAGCGTCTGATGGCTCCAGCCGCTCGGACTGTAGCAGGTCCAGGGCCGGTGTCGGGAGAGTCGCCTCGCATTCCGCCAACCATGTATGGAGGGGGGTGGGGCTGGAGAACGGGGGTGCAAGGGACGGTGCGACCTGTGCGAAGGGGCCTGATTGGGCGGACGGCAGGGAGGCCAGGAGGGCCTGTGCCCGGGCTACGCTCGTGAGGAAGGAGTGGGGCCCCTCCACAGTGGGGTCCGCTAACCCGAGGCCTCCCAGGGAGGGAGGGAGGGAAGCCTGGGCCCAGGTCCGCGCCTGCTCCGCCTCGCCGCGTGGTAGCTGGAGGTTGCAGGCTTGGAGAAGCGTGTGAAACAGCTCCTGCCCCCAGACGGACCACTCTTCTTGGGGCAGGAGGTTCAGTGGCGTCGTGCGGGTGAGGTATGCCACCCGCCTCGAGACGCAGCGGGTAAGTAGGAGGGATGTCGTCTGTGGGTCCATGGTGGCCAGCGTGGCGAGAGGGCGGGCCATGTCGGCCAAGTGTTCGCGGAGGAAGCGGCTGGCGCCCTCCGTGGGCCCGACGTGGCTGCCCAGCACTCGTAGACCTTCGGGGCAGAAGGGGATGCCAGGGGGGATGTGGTCGACGGCGGCTGGGGTGGGCGTCCATGCTCCACATTTGGTGGGGTTGTGGGTTAGACCAAGCGGTCCCAGGGCCGCGGTGAAGTGGGCGAAGGCGGCGGCGCATGCTGACGGCTCGCCCATCAGCGTGACGTCGTCAGCGTAGGCCAGACACAGGACGTCGGGGTAGGCAATGGATGTGGCTTTGAGGGCGGGATGCATGGCGGCTGCAAATAGGAGGGGTCCCATGGGGTCCCCCTGCCTCACGCCTCGTTCGCTCTGGAGTGGGGGAGCGTTGAAGCCCGCGTCGAGGTAGAGTAGCGAGGTAGCTCCGTAAGAGAGCTCGACGTAAAGAAGGAGGTGCCGCAACGGTGAATTGTAGAGGCCGGTTACGATCGCCCCGCGATCAACGCTGTTGAAAGCGTTGGTCAGGTCGATTTGGATAATGAGTGCGGACGGGCACTCATTGGCAAAGGCTCGGGTGGCGTGGATTATCGCCTCACCGCCTCCGCGTACTGCCACGCCGAATTGCAGGGGGAGAAAAGTGGCTTGGGCCCTGTCCGCCGTTGATGTGAGGCACGCCTTGCCCGCGATGCGGCCCCCACTGCGATCGGCCTGGTGCCGCCATCCGGCTTGGTGAGGGCGAGGAGACGGCTAGCTGTAAGGGGCGCAACCGCCGCCGCCCGTGGCTCTCCTTTGAGCAAGCCCAGGACCAACTCGTGGAGTTTGTTGAGGATGGCGCCGTTGGCTAGTGCGGCATCTCGGATGTGCTCGAAACACATTCCGGAGGGGCCTGCCCCAACCCCGTTCTCGCATCGACTGAGTAGTTTTGTGAAATCAGCGACAGTGATGGATGGGGGCGGCTCCGTGTCGTCGACGCGGGGCCACGCAATGTCATGGGTCAGCGGTGGCGGGTGCTTTGACTTCAACGCATGTAAGACTTCTGGTGTTGACTCGCTGACTGGGGTGGACTCCAGGGCGAGCAGCGCCCGTCGCAAACTTCCCCGGCGGACTAGTCCCTCCGCACGAGATATTTTGCCGAGGTCGTCCGGTCGGTGACGTGGAGGGGGCGGATCGTGTATTGCGTCGTCTCTCTCCCTCTCTCTCTCTCTCTCTCTCTCTCTCTCTCTCTCTCTCTCTCTCTCTCTCTCTCTCTCTCTCTCTCTCTCTCTCTCTCTCTCTCTCTCTCTCTCTCTCGTATGGTCCTTCATTGCTGGGAGACCCTGGGTGCAGGCGAAGCTTATAAGGTGGGTACAAGCATGTATGATATACCTGGCCGAGCTCCTAGTCTACGGCTGTTCCCTAGGGTGCTCAATGACTGCAAAGCAGTCCCCTAGGGACATGCCTGCCTCAGGCGCATCTAGGGGTGGCCACTCAAGCGGCGAAGCCTCATTCACCTTCCCGAGGTAGGTGAGGGCTTGTCCTCGCTGGAGGGTGATGGACCAGTGCTGGCCGAACTGGCTTAGCAGTTTTGCCGCCTGGTAGGAACTGGGGTCGGCGTTGAAATGGCGGCGGGCGGCCATGTGTGCCAAGAGTTTGAGGAAGGTTGGCACTTCGGCGCATGGGCAGCCGTACGTCTCGACCGCGAGTGGGAAGAATCCGACGTATGCCACCCTATGGCGGTAGTCGTTGATCTTTTTGTCGGCTTGCTCCCGGGCCATATAACCCCAGCCCTTGCGGGCCAGCGGGTCTCGGGAGCTTTCTGGGTCGGTGACGGTGACGTCACAGATCCAAACCGCCCCCGAGTCCCGGTCGAGCACGGCCAAGTCGGCGGTCTTGCCGTCAACGGGGTTGTAAATCGCAGTCTCCTTTGTGACTATGAGCTGCGCATCCCGCCCCATGCGAATGCATTCGTCACGGAGGGCATTGTGGGTGTCGGTACGGCCGTGCCCTATCCCACAGCGGAAGAGGTGGTTTGGGAGTCGTGGGTCTTCGATCGTCACCCGCTTGGCGCAGTTGCAGACTTTGGGTGCAGGGAAGGGGAGGCCCATATGGAATGCCAGGGCTATGGCATAGCGTGGGGGCGCCAGCCGGAGCGAGGAAAATAGGGGGGTGGCAAGGAGCCTGTCGCCGGCGCCGTACCCTGTGAGGGAGAGGAGTCTCTGGCTGTGGCCGCTGAGGGGACTGAGCTCCATCTCCCTCGATGCGGCCAGCTGGCTGGCGAAGCGGGCTGCGTGCACACACACACACACTCTTTCTCTCTCTCTCTCTCTCAAGCGGTCCTTAGGTATTAGCCTTATAAGTTGTACATGCACAACTCTCTCTCTCCCTCTCTCTCTCTCTCTCTCTCTCTCTCTCTCTCTCTCTCTCTCTCTCTCTCTCTCTCTCTCTCTCCCTCTCTCTCTCTCTAACGGTCCTTCATTACTGGGGGATCCTAGGTACAGGGTAGGCATATAAGGTGGGTACAGGCATGCATGATGTTCAAGTTCGAGCTCCGAGTCCCCGGCCATTCGCTTGGGTGCTCAATGACCGCAAAGCAGTCCCCAAGGGACATGCCTGCCTCAGGGGCACCCAGAGGCAGCCCCTCAAGTGGCGAAGCTTCGTTTACCTTCCCGAGGTAGGTGAGGGCTTGACCCCGCTGGAGGGCGACAGACCATCGCTGGCGGAACTGGCTGAGCAGTTTAGCCGCCTGGTAGGAGCTGGGGTCGGCATTGAAGAGGCGGCGGGCTGCTGTGTGTGCGAGGAGTTTAAGGAAGGTAGGCACTTCGGCGCATGGGCAGCCGTACGTTTCGACCGCGAGAGGGAAAAAGCCGACATATGCTGCCCGGTGGCAGTACTCGTTGATCTTCTTGTCCGCTTGTTCTCGGGCCATGTAACCGCGGCCTTTGCGTGCTAGCGGGTCCCGGGAGCTAATTGGGTCGGTGACGGTGACATCACAGATCCAGACCGCCCCCGAGTCCCGGTCGCGGATGGCCAGGTCGGCGGTCTTGCCGTCGACGGGGTTGTACATCGCCGTTTCTTTCGTGACAATGAGTTGTGCGTCTCGCCCCATGCGGACGCACTCGTCCCGGAGGGCGTTGTGTGTGTCGGTGCGACCGTGTCCTGTCCCACAGCGGAGGAGGTGGTTTGGTAGGCGTGGGTCGATGATCGCGACCTGTTGCGCACAGTTGCAGGCCCTGGGTGCCGGGACAGGGAGGCCCATGCGGAACGCCAAGGCGAAGGCATAGTGTGGCGGCGCCAGCCGAAGAGAAGGGAATAGGGGGATGGCGAGGAGCCAGTCCCCGGCGCCAGACCCAGTGAGGGAGAGGAGCCGTTGGGTGTGGCCGCTAAGGGGGTTGGGGTCCATCACCCGTGACGCAGCTAATTGATTGGCGAAGCGGGCTGCGTGCACCTCCAGGGCCAGTCGATGCTGAAGAGGATCGTCCGAGGGGTCAGCCCGCTCGGCCTGCAGAAGCGCTAGGGCTGGGGCTGGGAGGGCCGACTCACATTTCGCCAGCCAGGCATGGAGACGCGAGGGGCCATCGAAGGGAGGGGCCAGGGAGCATGCTGCTGCGGCGAGGGGGCCTGTCGGATCTGAAGGCAGGGAAATGAGCAACCGGTGGGCCTGTGTGACGCTGGTGAGGAAGGCGTGTGGACCCTCCACTGCGGGATCTGCGAGGCCGAGGCCGCCGAGAGTGGGGGGCAGAGAAGCCTGTTGCCACGTGCGCGACCGCTCCAGGTCGCCCCGTGGGAGCTGGAGGTTGCACGAGAGGAGGAGGGTGTGGAAGAGCTCCTGGCCCCAGTTGGACCATTCCTCGGTCGGCAGCGGGTCAAGGGGGGTGGTGCGGGTGAGATAGGATACGCGTCGTGAGACGCAGCGGTGGAGGAGGAGGCCTGTGGCCTGGGGATCCATGGTCGCCAGGTCAGGGAGCGGTCTGGCCATGTCAGCCAGCTGCTCCCGAAGGAAAGCGGCTGTGGCTGCAGGAGGGCCGAGGTGGCTGCCGAGGACGCGAAGGCCGTCGGCGCGGAAGGGAATGCCCGGGGGGAGGACTGGGCTGGGGGGCTCGAAAGCGGACCACGCCGCGCACTTTGAAGGGTTGTGCACGAGGCCCAAGGGGCGAAGGGCCTCCGTGAGATGCGTGAATGCTGACGCACACGCCGCCGGCTCTCCAAGGAGTGTGATATCGTCGGCGTATGCGAGGCAGAGCACAGTGGGGAACGCGGATGCTGTCGCCTGGAGTGCGGGGTGTAAAGCCGCTGCGAAGAGCAGGGGGCCCATAGGGTCCCCTTGGCGGACGCCCCGGGCACTGAGGAGGGGTTCGTTGCCGAATCCCGCGTCTAAGAAGAGGCGGGAGGGGGCTCCGTAGGAGAGTTTGACGAAGGGGAGAAGTGGCCGGAGGGGCGAGTTGTAGAGCCCCGCCACAATTGCGGCCCGGTCGACGCTGTTGAAAGCGTTCGATACGTCGACCTGGAGTACGAGGGCGGTCGGGAATTCAGATGTGTAGGCGCGGGCGCCATGGATGATCGCCTCGCTGCCCGCGCGGACTGCTACCCCAAACTGCAGCGGGAGGAAATGGGACTGCGCCTGCGATGTCATGGTGAGGAGGCCCACCTTCGCCACAAGGCGGTGCAGGCATTCGCCGATGGCGATAGGTCGCGTACCGCCTCCAGGCTTGGGAAAAGCCATGAGGCGGCTAGCAGTGAGTAGGGCGGCTATTTCCGCGGTAGAATCTCCTTTGAGCAGGCGTAGTGCGAGCTCGTGTAGCCTGCTAGCGACGGAATTATTAGCGAGGGCAGCGTCGCGAATGTGCTCGAAGCACATTCCTGAAGGTCCCGCGCCCACTCCATTTTCGCAACGACTCAGCAAGCGAATGAACGCCTCCTGCGAGAAGGAGGGGCCAGCCTCCGATTCATCGAGGGTGGGCCAGTCAATTGACTCGGTCAACGAGGCGGGGTGCTTGGATTTCAACGCCTCGACGACGTCGGGGGTTGAGGCGCTGACCGGGGTCGAGTCCAGTGCCAGCAGGGCACGTCGGAGACTGCCACGGCGGACAAGCCCTTCTGCTCGCTTCTGCCTGCCAGTGGAGTCCGGCACGTGGCGGGGAGCGGGGGGGTTATGCACAGCATCGATTGCTGACAAGTACAGCGTCTGCCAGTCGCCCGCGAGGAACTGCTGCAGTCGTTTCTCCACCGAGGCCCAATCGGGGTGCTTGGGCGAGCGCAGGCGAAGGGTTAGGCGAGGGACGAAGAGTAACAGGCGCCAGCCGGCGAGGCTGGATGGGTTGTGTGCGATGTGTAGCAGAGGTGTCAGGAGTGCGAGGGCGAAGAGTTGACGAAATTTGGGGGGGATCCTGCGGGAAATCGGGGGCTGGCGACTGTCGCAGAGCAGGTCGATGTCCCAGCCCCCCACCCCGGCGAACAGGGATTCGTTGGACGACAGCTCCTGTGGCGAAAACTGCCGAGGGGTCTGGGTATCTGGCGAACCGCTGGCGCGGGAGGAACGCGTATTTCGCGCACTCCCTCTGGCAGCCTGGGCGGGAGAGCTAGGTGGCTGTGTGTTCGCAGGTCTTCGTTCGCGGGATCTGAGCGATGGGGACGGATTCCCGCCTCGTCTGCGTGACAAATTCCTCTCCTCCAGGGCAGCACTGGACTCCTCCGTTGATGAGTCCTGGGTCCTCGCCGGTACATAAGAAGTATCTCGTCTATCTTCCTCGCCAATTACCTCCCTTTGCCCTTCCTCCCTTAAAGCCCGGTTAGCAGCCTGCTGGAAGTCGTTCAGCGGGCCTCCATCCCGAGACAAGACCCCTGTCCGTCCGCGCCCGCGCACCCGACCTCGTTGGTCCCGGCTTCCACTGCGTGTTGCCCCTCCGCCCGACGCTCGCTGACCAATCCGACGCGCAGGCGACGCCGAGGAAGGCGGCTGGGCCGTCGATGGAGGCACCCCGAAATGTGGTGGGAGCTGGGCGTCTCCGTCGCGAGCGGTCCCTGGATTTGGAGAGTACGGGGGAGAGCGTCCCCCACCGAGATTGGGAGAGATCCCCACCGCCCGCGGCCCACGGTTGGGAGCGCGGAGTCCCCGTCTCGGCAACAAGCCGCCAGCAGACCCCAGAGCGTCTGTCTGGCAGCCGCCGCTCGTCCCCCGCACGTTACGAGCGGAAGGCCTCTGAGCGTGCGGGCCAAGACCAGTCGGGGGCAGTGCAGCCTCCGCAGCAGCAGCTCCCGCTGGTCCCGCCGCGTCGAGGGACACCCCAGCGGGGGGCTCAAGCGGCTCCCGCCCAGCAGCGCCGGACGCCACAGGGGCAGCGTGGGCAGTCTGGACAGCACCGCGGGTGGAGGGCCGGAGGGGGCAACGGGCGAGGCTCGGCCGCGGAGAGGCGGTTGGGTCGCGCTGCTGCGACCCTTGAGAACCTGGTCCGCTCGGTAGCACCGCCGCAGCCCCCGAGCGTGTGTCCCCCGCCGCAGATTCCGCCCGCGATAGTGCCTCCTCCGTATTCTGTGCCGCTGCAAGTACCGTTTCAACTGCCTCCGGCGCCTGTGTCCGTGGCGCCACAGCCGCCCCCCCGTCAGGAGCATCGTCAGCTGCCTCCGCCGTCTGCCCCCTGGTACCAGGCCCAGCCGCTGCCCCCACATCACCTCGCGCCCAACGCCCCGGCTGCACCGACGGCCGTGCCAACCATGGGGACGCTGCCCAGCTGGCAGCCACCAGCGGTGGGGGCGTCGGCGGTAGGCTGGTACGAAGGCCAGCAACAGCCGATGGCTCCACCGTCCTTCGGCGCGCGGGCTGCCGCGCCTTTTGTTCCCCCCCGTATGGCGATGGGCTCGCCGACAGGAGTCGAGGGGGGGGCAGAAGCAGCGGAGACGGGGGGGGCGGAGTCCTCAGATGAGGGCTTTCCGTGTGAGGGGTCGGAGCAGCGTCGCTCAGGCGGGCTGCGGATGCCGCCGAGGGTGCAGGTGGAGCGGCTGCGAGGGCGGGAGCGCCTCGTGGAGATGGCGGTCCCAGTCGCCACGCTTCGTCGGCTCTGGCACGCGCGGCGGGCGATGGGGATCGCAGTGGGGATGCTGACGGACTCGCACTCTGTACTACGGGGCTTAGCGAGCCCGTGCAGGATGCCCCATGATCCGCTCCATCGCTGCGCGATGGCTGCAGCGGATCTCGCCGTCGTGTCGACGCGAGTGCAGCCTGCGCCCGCCCGGGGAACAGTGTTGGACCCCCAGCTCCTCGCCGTGATGCGCGCAGTGTCGGCGAGCATAGATTCGGCTGCAGCTGTAGACATCGTTGGCGGAGCCGTGTCAGCGCTCCAGCTCCTGGAGGGCTATGTGACGGCCCTGCTGGAAGAAGCGGGAGCGGACCAGCTCGCGTGACCTGCCCCCTCCTGACGTACGTTCGCGTGGGAGACGAGTTCACCAGCGCTAGAGCCTCGGTACGGCGGATGAGGCTCTCCATGTCTGGAGTTAGGTGTCGGGTGTCCCGGCTTGTGGTCTCCTTGTGCCGTTGTTGATGTATCCTTTAGTTGTTGATTCTTGTGCAATGTATTTGCCGGCCCCTATCGCGCGGCCGCAGGCCGCGTTGCGAGCGACGGAGAGCTCTAAATACTAAGGGACATAGGCTCTCTCTCTCTCGCTCTCTCTCTCTCCTCTCTCTCCCGCCACCAAGGGAAGGAGAAAAGAAGAAACCAAACTAAAAAGGAGCCTGTCGCCGGCGCCGTACCCTGTGAGGGAGAGGAGTCTCTGGCTGTGGCCGCTGAGGGGACTGAGCTCCATCTCCCTCGATGCGGCCAGCTGGCTGGCGAAGCGGGCTGCGTGCACACACACACACACTCTTTCTCTCTCTCTCTCTCTCAAGCGGTCCTTAGGTATTAGCCTTATAAGTTGTACATGCACAACTCTCTCTCTCCCTCTCTCTCTCTCTCTCTCTCTCTCTCTCTCTCTCTCTCTCTCTCTCTCTCTCTCTCCCTCTCTCTCTCTCTCTCTCTCTCTCTCTCTCTCTCTCTCTCTCTCTCTCTCTCTCTCTCTCTCTCTCTCTCTCTCTCTCTCTCTCTCTCTCTCTCTCTCGAACGGTCCGTCGTTGATGGGCAATCCTGGGTACAAGCTAGGCATGCAGGGTTGGTACAAACGGGTGCCTTGGCTCAGGTAAGTCTCCTAACCGATCCCCTCCTACTGCCGCTCGCCCTGGGGCTCTATCACGGCGAAACAGTCCCCAAGGGACATGCCGGCCTCCGGAGCGCCTAAGGGGGGCCACTCTAGAGGAGAGGCCTCGTTCACCTTCCCAAGGTACGTGAGCGCCTGACCCCGTTGGAGTGTGACGGACCAGCGCTGACGGAACTGGCTGAGCTGTTTCGCGGCTGGGGTCGGCGTTGAAGAGGCAGCGGGCAGCCGTGTGTGCGAGGAGCTTGAGGAAGGTGGGCACCTCGGCGCAGGGGCAGCCGTAAGTCTCTACCGCCAGCGGGAAGAAGCCGACGTACTCCGCCCGGCTGCGGTAGTCATCTATCTTTTTGTCGGCTTGCTCTCTAGCCATGTAGCCACGGCCCTTACGGGCTAGCGGGTCTCGTGAGCTGACCGGGTCTGTGACAGTGAACTCGCAGATCCACACCGTCCCCGAGTCCCGATCCCGGATGGCTAGGTTGGTGGTTTTGCCGTCGACCGGGTTGTAGATCGCCGTCTCTTTGGTGACGATGAGTTGGGCGTCCCCCGCCATGCGGATGCACTCGTCCCTGAGTGCGTTGTGGGTGTCAGTGCGGCCGTGTCCGGTCTCGCAGCGGAACAGGTGGTTCGGGAGTCTTGGGTCCAGGATCTGTACCCGCTTGGTGCAGTTGCACACCTTAGGTGCGGGGAAGGGGAGGCCCAGGCGGAATGCCAAGGCTATGGCGAAGTGCGGGGGCGTGAGGCGGAGGGAGGGGAAGAGTGGGATGGCCAGGAGCCAGTCACCTGCGCCATAGCCGATGAGGGAGAGGAGCCGTTGTGTATGGCCGCTCTTGGGGTTGAGTTCCATCTCCCTGGTGGCAGCCAGCTGGGCAGCGAACCCTGCTGCATGGACTTCCAGGGCGAGTTGGTGCTGGAGTGGTTCTTCCGAGGGCTCCAAACGCTCGGCTCGCAGGAGCTCCAGGGCAGGGGCCGGGAGCGTGGCCTCACATTCCGCCAGCCAGGTGTGGAGTGGGGTGGGGCTGGTGAAGGGGGGTGCGAGGGAGCATGCAGCAGTCGCCAGGGGACCGGTGGGGTCCGAGGGGAGGGAGAGCAGGAGCATGTGAGCGTGGGCCACGCTGGTCAGGAAGGCGTGTGGTCCGTCGACTCCTGGGTCCGCCAGGCCCAGGCCCCCCAGGGAGGGTGGGAGTGACGCCTGGCCCCAGGTGCGCGCAAGCTCCCGCTCTCCCCGCGGTAGCTGGAGTTTGCAGGAATGGAGGAGGGTAAGGAAGAGTTCCTGACCCCAAGTGGACCATTCCTCCACTGGTAGCAGGTTCAGTGGGGTTGTGCGGGTGAGGTAGGATACCCGCCGCGAGACGCAGCGGTGGAGGAGGAGGCAGGCGGACTGGGGGTCCATGGTGGCGAGGGCGGGGAGCGGCTTGGCCATGTTGGCCAGCTGCTCACGCAGGAACTGGGCCGCAGCCTCGTTTGGGCCGATGTGGCTGCCCTGGACCCGCAGACCAGAGTTGCAGAAGGGGATGTCAGGGGGTAGGACGGAGGCAGGGGGCTGGAACTGGGACCAGGCCGCGCACTTGGAGGGGTTGTGCGTGAGGCCTAGGGGGCTCAGAGCGTCGGTGAGATGCATGAACGCCGCTGTGCATGCTGCCGGCTCGCCCAGCAGTGTGATGTCGTCAGCGTACGCCAGGCAGAGGACGCTGGGGTACGCCGCGGCGGTCGCTTGCAGGGCAGGGTGCATGGCAGTGGCGAAGAGCAGCAGACCCATGGGGTCCCCTTGCCTGACGCCCCGGGCGCTGAGCAGGGGCTGGCTATTGAAGCCGGCGTCGAGGTACAGCAGGGAGGGGGCGCCGTACGAAAGCTGGACGAAGGGTAGGAGAGGGTGGGGGGGGGAGTTATAAAGGCCCGTGACTATGGCGCTGCGATCGACACTGTTAAAGGCGTTGGTGAGGTTGATCTGCAGCAGGAGCGAGTTAGGTCGTTCGGTGGCGAACGCGCGGGCCTCGTGAATCATTGCCTCTCCACTGGCCTTTACCGCTACGCCAAACTGCAGTGGCAGAAAATGGTCGCGCGCCCGGTCCGCCATCGAGATAAGGGCCACTTTGGCGACGAGGCGGTGGAGGCATTCGCCCACGACGATCGGGCGCGTGCCTCCTTCAGGTTTTGGAAAAGCGAGTAGGCGGCTGGCTGTGAGGAGTGTTGCTACATCAGGTGTAGTGTCGACCCGCATCAGTCGAGTAATGAGGTCGTGAAGTTTGCTGGCGACGGCACCATTGGCGAGGGCTGCATCGCGAATGTGCTCGAAGCACATTCCCGAGGGGCCCGTGCCGACCCCATTTTCGCTGCGACTCAGTAACCTGGTGAACTCCGCGAGCGTGAGGGAGGGGGGGGGCTCCGATTCGTCGATGTGTGGCCACACGAAAGACTCGGTCAGCGGGGCTGGGTGCTTGGTTTTCAACGCCGCGAGGACCTCAGGGGTTGACTCGCTGACTGGTGTTGAATCCAATGCCAGCAGGGCATGCCTCTGGCTACTACGGCGGACCAGCCCCTCGGCTCGGGATAGTTTGCCGAGGGCGTCCCCCATGTGACGTGGCGTCGGTGGGTTGTGAAAGGCATCCACCACTGCCAGGTAAAGCTCGTGCCAATCGCCTGCCAAGAACTGCTGCAACCTTTTCTCCACGGTGGGCCAATCAGGGTGCTTCGGCGAGTTGAGGCGAAGTGTCAGTCGAGGTGCAAAAAGTAACAGGCGCCAGCCTGGCAGGCTGGTAGGCTGGGCTGCGAGATGGAGTAGGGGTGTCAGCAGGGCGAGGGCGAAAAGCTGGCGAAGTTTGGGGGGGAGCCTGCGGGAAAGGGGGGGCTGGCGACTTTCGCATGGGGGGCTGGCGACTTTCGCACAGGAGCCCAATATCCCAGCTGGCCACCCCCGCGAAAAGCTGTTTGTTGGTGGCCAACTCTGCTGGCGAAAATTGTCGCTGGGGTTGGCTGGGCTGCTCCGCGCTGTCCTGCTGGTTCCGCACGTTCGGCCTGTAATCAGCCCTAGCAGATGGGGCATTCCGTGCGCATCACGACGCTTGCCTCCGAGGTGCTTCGTCTCGATCGTCCCCTTCGGATCCCTCTGTGCTTGATTCGTCACGTGTTTCCTCTCTATAAGTTGCACCTCTCCTCCCCTCCTCGTCAGTTGCATGTCCCCTCCCTCTGGCCCTTAAAGCCCGTCCTGCAGCCCTCTGGAAGTCGTTCACTGGCCCTCCCCCTGCCATGAGCTCGCCCGCCCTGCCGCGCCCTCTCCCCTGGCCTCCTCCCCGGCCCCGGCCTCCTCGCGGCGTTTGGCACGTCGGCGCGAGACGCGTACCCGTAGTCGCTGGAGTGCGGCGGTGTGTGCTCGATGGAGGGCAAGGGGCGGTTTTGCAGCCGTCGGGAGCGATCCGTCGATCTGTCGAGCACGGCTGATAGCGGGCGCCCCCAAGATCTGGCGAGCCTGTCCGCCCACTCCGCTCGGCTGTGGGAGCGGGGGATCCCCGCTCCCCGTAGCCAGCGGCAGTCGCCGGACCCCATGCGGTCCCACGCGGGAAGTAGGTCGGCGACGCCTGGTCGGCGCGATGATTGGGGAAGGACCCCGGGGCCCGTACGCGAAGAGCGTATCGGTGACCCTGCGGCGTTGTCGCCTCACTGCCCATTGTCTCGACCGCTGTCGCCGCGCCCGCCAACTCGTCCGCCACCCCCCCGGCAGAGTTCGCGCTATTCATCCCCGCGGAGTCCGCCGTGTCCTGCCTCCCCGCGTCCGCCGTCGCATCCTGCGTCCCCGCGTTAGCCGTTACGTAATTTGTCGCCGTCGCCGCCGTCCCGCGCCCTGCCCCCGCAGCAGACCGAGCGCCCCCGGTCCTTGCAGCTGCCGTCGCGTCACCCCTCCCCGCAGCAGCCGGCTCCCCACCGTTCTCCAGGCCGTCCAGGCCCGCCTACAACGCAGCCCCGGGGGACACCTGGGGGCGGCAGGCGTGCTGGGCAGCATTGTGGCCGTCGCGCCGGCCTTGCCGCGCAGACAGCGGCTCTCGAGCGCCAGCTGGCGACCAACGCCCGGACGCTTGAGGGCATCCTGAGTGGCGTTCGGGCGCTCGCTCCGACCGCGCCGATGGCTGGGGCTGCTCCCACCGTGCCCGTTGCGCTGCATCCGCGTCTGCGTCATCCGTTCCCGCCTCTCCTCGCCCCTCCGCATCCGCCGGCGCAGTTTCCAGCGCATACACCAGAGGGCTTCCAGCCGGCGTCGGCGCTCCTTGGACCCCCACCGCCTGCATATGGCGAGCTTCGCCCTCCCGTGGCGTCTCCCCCATTGGACACGCCAACAACCTCCAGTGATACGCTCCCCGAGTGGCAACCACCTCCGCTGCCCCTCGCCCCCGATCAGTGGGTTGGGTTTCCGGGGCGTCCCGGTTCGGCGTCTGGTGTGGGGGTGTATGAGCCCTTCGTGCCACCCTGTCGACTGGCGGCGTCCCCAACTGGAGTTGAGGAGGGGGCAGAAGCAGCGGAGACGGGGGGGATGGAATCGCCGGAGGAGATCTCTCCTGGCCTCCGTGCCCTGTCGGGGACCCAGCGCCCAGGAGGGACGCGGATCCA
Source organism: Closterium sp. NIES-67 (assembly GCA_027943415.1). Lineage (NCBI taxonomy): Eukaryota > Viridiplantae > Streptophyta > Zygnematophyceae > Desmidiales > Closteriaceae > Closterium > Closterium sp. NIES-67. The sequence continues at coordinate 214,862 of BQMB01001223.1, read as the reverse complement.
TCTGAGGGTGCAGGACGAGGGTCTGCCTAGCAGACGGCGGGCGGGGCTGGTGGTCGTGGTTCCAGCAGCCACGTTCCGTCGGATGTGCCAGACGAGGAGGGCATTTGGGCTGCTCGCGGTGGTCGTGGAGGCGACGCACTCCGCGCTGCTGGGGTCAGAGAGCTCCCGAAAAATGCAGCACTCACACTTGCGGACGAGTTCGGACGCGCTTGGGGACCTCGTGGTGGTGATGGGGCAAGCGCTGCCTGTTCCCGGCCCGGGAAGTGGCTTGGACCCAGCCGTGGCCGCCGCAATGAAAGCGATGTCGGAGAGCATCTCTTTGGCGTCAGCCGTAAATCTTGCAGGCAGCTGCGCGTCCACGCTGCGGGTGCTGGTGGGCCTACTGACGGCACAGCTGGAAGAGGCCGTGGAGCTCGAGTGACGGAGTGGCGCCTCGCGTATGTTCGCGGTCTGCCCGCGTCAGCGGCAGTCTCGGCGGTTGGCGAGCGCCCCGCTAGCAGTAGGAGTCCCTCCATGCTGATGGCATTGGATCGGGCGCTGTAGGGCTTGGTTGCGTCTTAGGGGCTGGGTGTTTGTCTTGGATGTCGAGTCGTTGTTTCCCAGCGTTCTTGCCATCCCCTACCGAAGGCCGCCTGCGCGAGCCGCCACTAAAGAAGGCAGAAAAGAAAGAACTGAACTAAAACAGGGAAAAAGGGCCCAGACAGGGCTTTATATAGCTAAGGGAAGGCTCATCCCCTCTCTCTCTCTCTATCTATCTCTCTCTCTTTCTCTCTCTCTCTACCTCTCTCTTTCCATCACTCTATCTCTCTCTCTCTCTCTCTCTCTCTCTCTCTCTCTCTCTCTCTCTCTCTCTCTCTCTCTCTATCTCTCTCTTTCTCTCTCTCTATCTCTCTCTCTCTCTCTCTCTCTCTCTCTCTATCTCACACACACACACACACACACACACACACACACACACCCCCCCCCTCCCTCTCCCTCCACCCAATTCCTATGCAGAAGGACGCCATAAGGAGGAGGGTCTGGAAGCTGGAACAGGAGCGATACGGGCGGCAGCAGCAGCTGCAGCTGCTGCAGCAGTAGGAAACGCGGAACATCAAGGTGCACTGGTGGATATGGAGACAGCACGGCCAGATGTGTGTCAGGAGTACTCTCTGGTGGAGATGGAAAAGGCTACAGAAGAGTGGGCAGACAGGAACAGGATTGGCAGCGGCAGCTTTGGTGACGTGTACAAGGGCGTGTCTCCGTACGATAGCAATCAAGCTTGGGCAGTCAAACGAGCTCGAGTGCTCACCAATGACTTCCAGATAGAGGTACCATGCTGTGAAATAGCTACACTTTCAAACACTAAGGAATCTGCCAAACAGAAGATTCATTTCCCTCGCATCTCGTCACCACCCATCTTTTAACTCTCCTTTTCCTCTCAGGTGAAAGAGATGGCAAGCAAGCACCACCCTCATCTCGTGCGGCTGCTGGGCTACTGTATTGACTTCAATCCAGCAACACGAAGGATGGAGCAGATCCTTGTCTATGAGCTCATGCAGAACAATGATCTCGAGAGTTGGATTGGACCTGGTGTCTCCAATCCGCTTTCTCTGCAGCAACGGTTGGACGTGCTGATTGGAGTGGCTAAGGGGCTGCAGTATTTGCATGAGTTTGGCATTGTGCATCGCGACATGAAGCCCGCCAACATCCTCCTCGATGCAAAGATGCAGGCATGTCCAGATTGTGTAACCCTTCTGCACTTGCAGGCATGGCAGAAGATGCCTCTCCTAACCTTGTCTCTCCCCTCCCTTACTGTAACCATGTGGTCGTATCTTGGAATCAACCAGCCATGAGTCGCCCACACACTCCGTATTTATTAAGATGGTGAATTTTTGTTTGTTGGGCAGGCCAAGATTGCCGACTTTGGGCTTGTGAAGTTGACTGGAGGCACCTCTATGGGTACCACTGTGGCTGCCACTCGAGTGATGGGAACACCAGGCTTTGTGGATCCAGCCTACTACAAGTCGCACAAGGCCACTCCAGCTGCTGATGTCTATAGGTGAGCAAAGTGGCTTCAACTTTTCACTCTAGCAATCCGCAGCCGTTCATGAAAACTATGCAACGCATGATTTTCCTGAGCTAGGTTGTTCGTGGTTTGTTTGTCTTCTGCACTGTGGCATTTTGTGGCTTACAGCCGATTTTGGTGAATCAGGGAAATTTGAACACATGATGTGCTCACTTCGTTCCTTGCATTTGCAGTTTTGGAGTGGTGATGCTGGTGGTCATCACAGCACGCAAGGCAGTTCATGTGACAGAGGACACCCACACCAACCTCAGGAAATGGGTGAGACAAAAATAGCAATCAATAGGGTGTAAAAGGACAACGAAAATAACGGAAGTCGTAGCAAGTCAGGGATTCTGTTGATGCAAAAACATATCCTGTCAAAACTGTAGTGGTGGTGACGCTATACCACGCTCCATGGCCTCTTCAAAATCTGTGGTTTCAAAGCCATCTCAAGGATCCTCCATGTGCGATGTCCTTCAAACCATGCAGGTGGCTCCGCTGGTGGAATCCAATACAGTATCGGCATTCAAGGACCCTTGGCTGGACGCACCAGATTATTTCGTGCTGCGCTTGGCCCGCCTTGCCCTCTCCTGCACTGCCATGCCCACGGCCTCCCGCCCCTCCATGAGCCAAGCACTGGTAGATCTGGTGAAGATGAGGGAGGAGGCTTTTGGAGCTCAGGCAAAAAGGGTTGCATCTCGCATTGATGAGGAAATCGACACCTCGTTTCATCTGGACTTCGATGCTGAGATTGCTCGAGTGAAGAACATGGGCGTATCGGGTAGCTCATCTGGAAGTGCGTAGTGGGGGCATACCATAAATACTCGAATGAAACACAAACGATTATCAGATGTGTCTTAGAGGACACCCTGTGTGTTATCTTATGCACTTATTCTCTTGTTCTTTATGCAGATTACCTCTCTTGCTTCTGTCTCATTTGGGACCTCGCTTGCACTATTGGAAAATCTCAAGCAGGGTCCTCCTTATCAGACAAAATCCGACTCTTTGTCTTATTATTTGTCCTTTTTACTTTCTCCTAATTTTTTTTCGAAGTGCATCTGTCTTACTGAACTGCATCGTTATGCTGGTTTCGGCCGCACTGCCATGTACTGCGCATGTCTAATCCAACCTGTCTGACCCAAAGTTGCGAATATCCAATCGTTCCGGAGATGTTGCTGAATAGCAATAGTTTGCGCTCAAGACTTCTGATTTTCCAGCAACTGGAAAACTGGCCTTCTGATAATCAGGAACTGGAAATCTGGGCCTAGGTCGAGGGAAAGGGAGAGAGGGAGAGAGAGAGAGAGAGAGAGAGAGAGAGAGAGAGAGAGAGAGAGAGAGAGAGAGAGAGAGAGAGAGAGAGAGAGAGAGAGAGAGAGAGAGAGATAGAGATAGAGAGAGAGAGGGAGAGAGAGAGAGAGAGAGAGAGAGAGAGAGAGAGAGAGAGAGAGAGAGAGAGAGAGAGAGAGAGAGAGAGAGAATTAGAGAGATAAAGAGGGAGAGAGAGAGAGAGAGAGAGAGAGAGAGAGAGAGAGAGAGAGAGAGAGAGAGAGAGAGAGAGAGAGAGAGAGAGAGATGTTGGTGCATATTCATTTGCACGTCATCCTGTCGTCTGTTCGCATCATTTCGTTTGCATGTGTTTTGTGTGCTACGTTGTTTGTATGGTTTGTTGGGTTTGCATGTCTTTGCATGTTCATCTTGTGCTTGTGCAGATGTGCTTGGATTGTGCATGACATCGAGCACATTCCAACGAGCCAAGAATTGTTGGAATCGGAGCACATATGAAGAAGTTACGAAGAAATGTTTGATGGATTTGTTACAACTCATTGGAAGTCCTTGTCAGCTGCTACACCAAAGCTGGAGAGCCCTATAACGAGGAGGGACCAGCATGTGTGGGACTTTTGTCCCCACCTTGCAGCTGCAGCATTTGGGGTTTGGAGGCCAACCTGGCACAGTGTGAAATTTGTCTTGCCAGGCTGGCTGAACCTGAGGATGGGGAGTCAAAACTTTGACTCTTGTCATGTTCTTGACCATGGGCCTCCAGGGTCCTTCCCTTTCATCCTTCACTTCCTACCCCACCTTCCAACTATGCTTCAATGCCTTTTCCATCATGTCTCTGAACTTGTAAGCTTCAATCATAGTGACTCTGAGGACTGTCAACTTCTCCTAGGGCAGATTACCCCCCAGTGCGCCAAACGCCATAGCTCACTCGTTTAGCTACGGAATCGAGTGATTCAACTTTCAGTGGAAAGCTGACACTGCCAGCTACAACATATCCGATTTTCAGATCGTTTCACCGATTGGAGTTTTTGATATAGCTATTCGAAGGTCGCGAGTTTTCTGGGCGTCATAACGAAGTGCTGCAGAAATTTCCAAGGAGCCATTGAATCATCTGCTTATAGCCTTCTCTAACCAACAAGTGGTATCAGAGCCTATTATCACGCATTTGGGACCTAAAATACGATGGGAGATAAAGAGGACTCTGGTGGAGGTGATACTTCAGTCCAAGGAGGCAGCTCAACCCAAGATTCTGGCATTGCAGCGCAAAGGGGAGCGCGTACAAGCCAGGGGTCACTGCTTAAGGAGGTGCTGAAGAACTTCACCATTGAGAAGTTCTCTGGAGATGGCTATGATGATTGGGCATGGAAGATGCAGCTCTACTTTCGACAAATTGGCCTCTTGAAGCTCATGATTGGAACGGAGCCAAGGCCAAAGGAAATGGCAGAGCAAGCGGACTGGGATGAACGTTCATCTGCTGGGTACTATCTACTGTCACAAAGCTTGGAGCTGAACCAGAGGCATCACATCATGCATCTGCTACCGGAAATTGATTGTGGGCCCAAGGCATGGGCAGTGCTCAAGGACCTGCACGCTCCGACATCGGTTGCCGCTTCTCTCATGCTGGATCGGGAGCTGTCCATGCTGCGGTTGAGCGAGAATGAAGCTGTGCAGCCCGTACTGGACAAGATGAGGGAACTCTACGCGAAATTGGCGATTGCAGGCATCACGTACCCAGAGCAGACAAAGTGTCTCAAGATGCTCAGCCTGCTGCCGGAGTCTTGGCTGCAATTTATAAGCGGACTCAGCTTGCCACAAAACCAAAGTCAATGGACATTGGAGTGGATTCGCACCAAGATTCTGGAAGAAGATTTTCGTCGCTATACACTGCGCGGAGGTGATGACAGCACCAGCGGCTATGCCATGCAAGGGACATGGAGGGATCGAGGGCGTGGCAATCGCGGTCGCTCTTACCACAGCCAAGGTGGTCGCGGGACTTGGAACCAGCGGGGGCGTGGTGGCGCTGGTGCAAGAGGAAGAGGTGGTCACTCCAACAATGACAACAGTGAACCACGCTTGAGGGGAGAGTGCTGGTATTGCAAGGAAGAAGGGCATCCATGGTTTCGCTGCCCTACCAAGCCCGACTGGTGGACCCCTTGGAACCAATCGGAGAAGGGGAATGGAGGAAAACAACCACATGGAGGTGCCAACATGGTAGCTGATCCTGCTGAAGAAACCTCCAAGGATGACAGAGGAATGCGAAATGAGGAGAGGAATGCTGGACAGTTCTACCATGTGTGTGACAAAGATGACAGTGGCACAGCTGTTGCAAGGGCTGGAGAGGAATTGCACCCGCTTGACATGTGGGTCATGGACTCTGGTGCTGCATGGACAATGACACCACGCAAGGACTTGCTGGATGCTGTGCGAGCGCCTCCAATCTCTGAAGTGCGCTCAGCATCCGGACATGCAGTGAAGGTCGCTGGAGTTGGTCGAGCTGCATTCAGAGCACCTGATGGTGGACTGGTTGTGCTGAAGGATGTGTTACTCGTACCGGGGCTGAAGGCCAACCTGATATCGCTGCGCAAGCTAGGCCAGGCCGGAGTCAGCACCACCACCAATGGATCCAAAACATTCAAGGGGCTGCGAGGAGATCGTGTGTTATGGGATTTACACGAAAGCAGAGATGTCTTCAGATCCATGTGGCAGATCCCTGCACTGATATGGGAATCAACAAAGAAGGAGTTGGGAGAAGTAAAGGCGGGTTCTGGAGTCCAGGGGGAGTGTAATGCAGTTAGTGCTGCAGGAGTGACGGTTTCTGCAAGGTCGGGGGAGACTGATTGGGAAACCGCACACAGGCGTCTAGGGCATGTGGCTATGCCATTGCTGCAGCAACTGCATAAGGAAGAAGCAGTAAAGGGGCTCAAGCTTTCTGGGCAACCAAATGCTACCAAGTGCGAGACGTGTCTGCTGAGCAAGTTCACACGGTTCCCCTTTCACGGCGTAGCTGGGAAAAGCAAGGCAGCACTGGAACTGGTGCACATGGACCTCGTAGGACCTTTTCCAGTCCGAGGAAGTAAGGGGGAAAGGTACTTCCTGACAATAGTTGATGACTGGAGTCGGCTGATGTGGGCATACCCGTTGAAGCAGAAGGATCATGCTGCCTCAACAATACGAGATGATTGGCTGCCGTTCGTCGAGCGACAATCTGGGCACCCATGCAAGAGCATCAGAACCGACCGAGGTGGAGAGTTTCTAGGAGGAGATCTGACTGCGTGGCTCAAGAAACAAGGCATTGAGCATCAGCTAACGACGTCCTATACCCCTCAGTCAAATGGCGTTGCTGAGAGGGCTAATAGGACCATCCTGGAAACTGCGCGAGCGCTGCTGATCGAATCAGGGCTGGGGAACTCCATGTGGCCTCATGCGGTGAGGCATGCTACAGTGGCAAGGAACCGCGTACTCACAAAGGTGGCTGATGATATGTGGGTGCCGCTGGAGAGGTGGCTTGGAAAGAAGCCTCCAGTGGACATGCTTCGAGTGTTCGGATGCATGGCAGTGGCGCATGTCCCTAAACCGTACAGGACAAAGCTTGGAGCATCTGCACTTTGGTGTGTGCACCTTGGGCTTGCGGCAGAGAGCAAGGGGTGGCTACTCTGGGAGCCCTCAAAGAATGTGCTGTTTGATAGTCGGGATGTCAAATTTGTGGAGAACATCATGTATGGCAAGTGGGAGAAGCAGCCGGAGGCAAGGGTCACCCAGCAGCTGGAAGAGATCACTATGCACTTCGATCTGTCCGAACCTGAGGACAGCGAAGTCACTGCGCCAACGGCAAGCGGTACTGATGAAGGAAGCAATGAGGATATTGCAGCTGATGCTGAAGTCAAGGATCCGGAGCAGCAGCAGCAAGAGGCTTCCAAAACACCAAGTCTGCCAAAGCGAAGGAAACAGATTGGTGGGGGGACAAAGGATTGGGTGAAGGTGAAAGAATGGGTAAATCCAACCATCTACCCTGCACGTACCAGAATGGCAATGAGAAAGCTGTTGAGCTCCACAAGTGGAGGAGCCACAACTGAGCAGCAGGAACAGGCTCAAGGCGAAGATGCAGTGCTGTTCTTGGGTGATGACCAAGAGTCAGATGACAAGGAGCCTGCATACTGCTTTTACGCACCAATACAACCTCCGAGCATGGATCATGCGCTAGCCGGGCCTCAACGGGGGAAGTGGCTCGTTTCAAGAGATGCAGAGTACAACAGCAAGATGGAGAATCACACATGGGACCTGGTGTACTTGCCAAATGGGAAGAAGGCAATACAGTGCAAGTGGCTGGCAAAAATCAAGACGGATGAGAAAGGAGAGCCATCAGTTTACAAGAGCAGGCTGGTGGCAAAGGGGTTTCAGCAGAAAGAGAAGGAAGATTACAAAGAAGTGTTTGCCCCAACTGCTAAGTCTCCAACGCTACGTGTGCTGCTGGCGGTAGCTGCTGTGCGCAAATGGAAGGTGAAGCAGATGGACATCGTAACCGCTTTTCTGTACGGCATTGTGGAAGAGGAGGTGTACATGGTTCAACCACCTGGCTATGAGGATGGAACCGGTCGTGTCTGCAAACTTAACAAGGCCATCTATGGCTTGAAGCAGGCCCCGAGATGCTGGTACAACAGGCTGGCCAGTGCACTGGAAGGGATTGGATTCCGTGCGAGTGCATGCGACGAGAGCCTGTTCCTGATGGGAGAGGGGGAGTCACTTGTGCTTCTGCTGGTGTACGTGGATGACATCCTGCTCTTCAGCAGCAGTGACAAGGAGATCGATGGGGTGCAGCGGAAGCTCACAGAGCAGTTCAAGTGCAAGTCACTTAGAGAGGCAAGGTACTACCTGGGAATGCATATTGAGCGGGATACTGAACGTGGCTGGCTCAAACTGCATCAGGGACAGTACATCAACACCTTGGCTGAGAAGTACTCTCTGCAGGAAGAACGGGAAGTGGTCACACCTTTGCCTTCCGAGTTCAAACTCATAAAGGCAGCTGAAGGAGAAGGAGTTGAGAGTGAAGACCAGAGGCAATTCCAATCCATGGTCGGGAACCTACTCTACGCTGCTGTGCATACTCGGCCTGACATCAGCTTTGCTGTGGGACAGCTGGCTCGAGTAGTGCAAAATCCAACAGAAGAGCAGTGTGGTGCAGCGAAGAGAGTGGTGCGCTACCTCAAGTCATACCCTACAGTGGGAGTACAGTATTCAGCCTCTGCTCAACTCAGTCAAAAAAGAATTGAAGTCCTCAAAGAGAAGGGGGAGCAGCTCGGAGAAGGAAAGGTGTTCCTTTCCTGTTTTGCTGATGCCACGTGGGCTTCTGAGCATGAGGATTCATCATCAGTTGGTGGATACATCTGCATGGTGGGAGGTGGGCCTGTAAGTTGGAGGTCCAAGAAGCAGTCTGAGACGGCACTATCTTCAGTGGAATCTGAGTACATGGCGATGTTTCATGCGGCAAAAGAAATCATCTGGCTAAGGAGGCTCTTGAAGGAGATCGGCCATGAACAGACTTGTGCGACACCTCTGTTCAGTGATAGCAAGGGAGCCATTGCCATGGCACGCAATGCAGTTCTTCATGGGTTGAACAAGCACATGAGGATCATGTGGCATTGGCTGCGGAAGGAGGTGAAGCTTGGGACACTGGATCCGATCTACGTGAAAACTCAGCAACAGCCAGCCGACTTCCTTACCAAGCGGCTAGCTGAAGAGCCACACTGGCGCTGTGCGAGGATGGCGGGAATGTCCTTGAACTAGAGACGGCGAAACAAGCCGACAGTCTGAGGGGGAGTGTGTTGGTGCATATTCATTTGCACGTCATCCTGTCGTCTGTTCGCATCATTTCGTTTGCATGTGTTTTGTGTGCTACGTTGTTTGTATGGTTTGTTGGGTTTGCATGTCTTTGCATGTTCATCTTGTGCTTGTGCAGATGTGCTTGGATTGTGCATGACATCGAGCACATTCCAACGAGCCAAGAATTGTTGGAATCGGAGCACATATGAAGAAGTTACGAAGAAATGTTTGATGGATTTGTTACAACTCATTGGAAGTCCTTGTCAGCTGCTACACCAAAGTTGGAGAGCCCTATAACGAGGAGGGACCAGCATGTGTGGGACTTTTGTCCCCACCTTGCAGCTGCAGCATTTGGGGTTTGGAGGCCAACCTGGCACAGTGTGAAATTTGTCTTGCCAGGCTGGCTGAACCTGAGGATGGGGAGTCAAAACTTTGACTCTTGTCATGTTCTTGACCATGGGCCTCCAGGGTCCTTCCCTTTCATCCTTCACTTCCTACCCCACCTTCCAACTGTGCTTCAATGCCTTTTCTATCATGCCTCTGATCTTGTAAGCTTCAATCATAGTGACTCTGAGGACTGTCAACTTCTCCTAGGGCAGATTACCCCCCAGTGCGCCAAACGCCATAGCTCACTCGTTTAGCTACGGAATCGAGTGATTCAACTTTCAGTGGAAAGCTGACACTGCCAGCTACAACATATCCGATTTTCAGATCGTTTCACCGATTGGAGTTTTTGATATAGCTATTCGAAGGTCGCGAGTTTTCTGGGCGTCATAACGAAGTGCTGCAGAAATTTCCAAGGAGCCATTGAATCATCTGCTTATAGCCTTCTCTAACCAACAAGAGAGAGAGGTGCGACAGGGGGAACCCATGGGGCCCCTGTTATCTGCGCTTGACATCCATCCCGTCCTACAGAAGTTGGCGGAAGAGTACCCAGACGTGCTCACCCTCGTCAACGCTGACGAAATTACCTTCATAGGTCCGCCGTCAGCGTGCGCATCCGCATTCTTCGCCTTCATGGGGCGGGCGGCAGAAGCCGGGCTCACCTGCAATTCGGGGAAGTGCGGGACATGGAGTTTGGCGCACATGGACCCCGAGTACATCCCTGACGGGTTCTCTCTGATCCACAGGGCCCTCAAAGTATAAGGCAGCCCCATTGGCTCTGCAGAGGGCTGCAGCAGCATCATCTGGCAGCAGCTAAGCAAGGCTGTAGCAACCCTGATCCGGCAGCTACACCCTCAGAGGGCGATGCTGCCACTGACACGGTGCATTGCAAGAAAAGCCTCGTACTTTTTGCAAACTACCCCCACCGACCTCCTCCCCCAAGAGGAGTGGACGACGGAAAGGCCCTCCTGGACGCGGCTCTCGAAGCGTGTGAACTCCAGCAGCCAAGAAGTGACGAGGAGAAGGACTTCCTCCGGCGACAGGTCACCATGCTTGTCACCCTAGGAGGCCTTGGACTCCTAGACCCGCTTGCAGAATGCGGCTACAGCTACCTTGCATCCACGGCCCTGGCAGCAGACCTCCTCCTCTCCCTCGATCCTCCCGACCCTTCCCCCTTCGGCGATATCCAACGCCTGCTCGCCCCCTCCCTTCACCGCCCATATACCCCTACACCGCCTCCTCACCAGCGTCGAGGCCTCCCTGCCAGCGCCCTCCAGGGCTGTCCTACTCAAACCCCACGAAGGAGAGGGACCCAAGCTTTGACACGCCCTGGCCCTAGAGTTACACAGAGCACGGCACGCGCGCCTGGTCGAAGACTTGCGCTCCATGATGCTCAACCCCCTCCTGGGGCACACGCAGCATCTCTTATCTCTGCTGGGGCTCGGGGCCGGGGACTGGCTGGTAGCCATCCCCTTCTCCCCAGACCTCAGCATGAGCAAAGGGCAGTACTCCACTGCCCTCACCTTCCGGATGGGACTCCAACAGTCCATCCCCGGGGCCTGCAACTGCAGGAAGAAGCATGAAATGACTGACAAACGCCTGCCCAATCACATGCTCCAGTGCACTCTTGGCGGTGGCCCAAAACAAGTTCATGGTGTGCTCGTCAACCTCGTGATCCGGATGGCCAAGGAGTCGCACTTCATTGCCCACATGGAGTCCTCGCTCTACTTACCTGAAACTTCCCAACGCTGCGCCGATATCACCCTTCGATGCCCCGACTCAGGCACGGTTTGGGTCTGCGACTTAACCGTCACAGACCCCATTTCCAACCGGGACCCCAACACAAGGAAGGGCACTAGCTGGATGGCTGCGGAGATGTAGGAAAAGAAGCGCGATCTCTATGACGAACACCTTACCTTCATGAAGGTTCTCGGAGTGGGTACAGAAACCTATGGCTGCTTCTCCGAGGACACCATGGAGTTCCTGCACGTCCTTACAGCACTGTCAGCCCTCCGGAACCACCAATTCAACGAGAAGTTGACGGTGGCCAAGAAGGTACCGCACAGCTACCACCAGAGGTGGTCCATCACACTCCAACGGCAGCAAGCGGTCTCCCTCCATGCCAAGGTCAGCCAAGCAACAGTCTAGGCATTTGCTTTGAGCCAGCCGCTGGACGAGCCCCTCACCTGGGAGGAACTAGAAGATACTATTGAACCTAGCTGTGACGGGTGGCCCGTGCAGCAGTAGGATGCTCGGGATCCCCTAGAAGCACCCTCCCCCTGATGTACCTTGTACCATTTATAAGGCTAATACCAAGGATCGCAGAAGCAGGAGGAGGTGAGACAGAGGAAGGGGAGCGTAGAGGCAGGCCAAGAGCAGGGACGGGCAGGGGGAGAGGTGGCGGCGGCACCGATGGGGACGCCGGCTGCACCGGATGGCATGGAGGCGAGGATCGCATCGGCGATCCAGGGCACAAGCCACGTGGCAGGGAACACGGACACATGCCGGCCAGATCCGACCCCGCCCCTGGTGGCTGACACTGGAGCTGCATCAAAGCTCGTGTCAATGCAGCGACCTGCGCCCCCTGCAGACGCAGCTCCTGCCACAGAGACACCATCGGCGAAGAAATGGCAGACACGACAGAAGGGGAGCCCACCGGTGATGGGGAACCTGCCCCTCCACACAACGGACAGCGGGCAGGCGACAGGAGATACCCCTGCGTCATCCGCCCAAAATCGGAGGACTGTGGCGGAGAGAGGGGGTAGCGCACGACATAAGAAGGGCCAGGAGGGGGGCAGAACAAGCAAGGGGAGCGGGGGACGCTCGTTCCGTCGCACAGCCGCGAGGCTACAGCAGGAGGCAAACAAACGGGCGGCAGAGGGGGGGGCACGGGCAGCGGACTTCGAACGTGCGGGGAGCGTAGGGAACGGGGGGCAAGGAGCCATTACAGGAGTCACTGTGGGAGCCGAGCAGGAGGCGGCTAACTGGCTAGACACAGCCGATAGAGCAGCTAGAGGGGGTGGGGGAACAGGGCCGACGGTAGGAGACGAAGGAGACGAGGGAGTGAGGGATGAAAAATTACAAACCACAAACGATCCCAGTTATACCCCTCCAACAAGGGTAAACTGGGAAGGCGACTTGGATGGGGAAGAAGCGGAGAAATCCCCAGCCCAAGCCGCAAATGCCTCTGCACATTCAAATCGGCAAACCACCCCCTCCAACACCCACCATGGCGCGGGGGGTTCTCGCCAGTCAATGCCAGCACAGCCTGTACTGTCGCCACTGACACTCGGCAAACATGAGGACCTCTTCGCAAAAATTGCCGAGTGGGCCGTCAACACCCTCCGCGACGCCAGGTTACCCTCGCTGGCCCGACGCCTGCCCTGCGAGGTGCTCACCGAGTTTGCATCAGCACTGCTGATACCCCTGCTGCACCTTGCGCAAAACCCTGTGTCGCCGAGTGGGTGGCGGCTGTTGCTTTTCCTACCACGACTGACGCTGGCGACGGCAACTACACGGAAACCCGACTAGGATTCCATGTTACAACGACAAAAGAAATTCGCGCGGGGCGAATGGGAGCAGCTTTTTAGCGAAACTGTTACATCATCGACGTTACCACAGCCCCCGCGACACGCCAACAATACCCCTGGACAGCTCGCTAGGGCCGAAACCTTAGCTAAGCGGGGGAACTTACGGAAAGCTCTGCAAGCCCTCAAATCAACCCCACTCTACGAGGCGACTGCGGAAACGCATATCGCCCTCCAAGCAGTGCACCCTTCGGCGGAAGACACCCTACCCTGCTGGACCCAACCCACATACCCAACCTGCACTGCTGACTCCTCAGCCGCCATGCTAAGACGGCAAGAGGAACCTGAGAAAGCGCGTGAGCCGCCACTCAAATCAACGCTACCGAGCTGAAGGCACTGCTCCGGAAGCTGCCAAACGGGGTTGGCACTGGGCCAACTGGCATGTGCTTTGAACACATCCACAAGTCGGCAGCGACCAACGTGGATGTGCTACAGCACCTCACGGTGCTGGTCAACGAGGCATTCATGGGGACAGTTCTCCACAAGGCAGCCACGATACTCATGGCGTCGCGCCTCCAGGCCTTCACCAAGCCAGGAGGGAAGGTGCGCCTTATCGCAGCAGGAGAGTGTATAGTATGTGGCGCATCATGGGGAAGGCCGGCATCCTACTCTCCACCGCAGCAGCCCAGCAAAACCTCAGCCCCTGGAAATTCAGGGTGGCGGTGAAAAGGGGAGGGGAAGCAGCCATCCACAGCAACTGCACCCAGACCACCTGGTAATGCAAGTGGACATGGCGAACGTGTTCCACTCGGTTGAACGCATCACCTTCGTCACTGCCCTTCAGGACAGCGCACTACGCCAGCTTCATCAACAGCTAGACCGGGCGGCTGGGGAAGATAGACCAGCCCCCAGAGCAGCTGCGCCACTGCCTCCTGCGTCCGAGCCAACTACCGACGAGATAACACCGGATCAAGCGCCACCGCGGGCCGATGCTCCAATGCCTGGTGCAGAAGCTCCAGCACCAATGCCAGCCACCCGAAGCAACTGGCGAGAGCAGCCAAACGCGCCGCAGAGCCATACCGCGGCCCACCCCGTGTCACCCGCAGCCATTGGACCCCCACAGGTGCACCCTGACGTACACGAAGACCGCGCGCTGGAGAGTGCGTTGCGAAGGGAGGGGGAGGCTCGCCAAAACGCGGCTGGCAAAACGGGGCCACAAACGACTGGCGGGGAGGCATCGTCCCCCCGCTCCGCGCCAAGGGCCCCCCCGGATACGCATCGCCAGCCGGGGCAGTTGCCCCCCAGTACTCGTCCTGCCGCTGAGTAGACAGGAGCAGCTCCATCGCCAGCTCCATCGCGACAAGCAGCCCGGGGAGAAAGCGTTGCGAGAGAAAGCGACGGGACCAGGGCCTGCAGAGGCGACCTTGGGAGCCGCGACGCTAATGGCTACGACTGGCTCAGGACGTGCGAAGGCGCCACCCCACGGCCGCTGGTCCAAGCAGCCCCGGAGAACGCTGCGATGACCAGCAACGCGCAAGCAGACGTACAGACGGGTGCTGGGGGGCTCAGGACCGTTGGCGAGGGGAACACTACCCTGCGACGAGGGGGACGGGCAGGGAGGTGCCTACGACGATGACGCGGAATGGGGGGGAATACAGGGGCAAGGAGGTCTATGCAGAGACGCCCAATCCCGTGCACAGGGGATTGGAGAGCTAGGCACGGAAGGCCTGAACTACACGTGGAGCTATCAACAGGCAATGAATCGGAGTGGGAGGGAGGGGACGCATATGTACTTGGTGAATCCGAGGAACCAGGCACAGAGGGAATTTCCAATGGCGCATCAGAGGAGAACGCAAATCGGAGGGGGGGGAGGAGCAGGGACCGCCGAGGCGCGGAGGGACAAGACGTGAGTGCCCCGCCAGCCAATCGCAGCCCGTCAACCGCAGCAGCAAGATTTCCGTTCGCCAGAATCCCTGGCTGCCGACAAAAATTTGTGGCAAGCAGCCATTAGCTGGGATTTGGGTCCGCTGCGTGACTCAAGGCAGCCCTACCTAGCAAGAAATTCTGGAGACTTTCACGGACTGCATGCTGGTTCCCCTCCAGCGCATCAAAGCATGCCCTGAATGCCCGGGGGGCTGGATCGTGCTGATATTCCTACCCCGCCGAACACTTAGGCCCGGCCCAGCATCGGAAAAGTGGTGGGAATCTATCGAGCGCCAACTACAGTGGTTCCGCGAAGGGAAGTGGCAAGAGCTGTACGCGGGCAGCAAGGACAACACGGCTGTTACCCCATCTACCCGCCACCCACAGGACGCAGCGGGACATCTTGCTCAGGCCGAGGGGCTGGTTCGGAAAGCGAATTTGCGCAAGGCACTCGCGGCGTTACAACCACTACCAACTTCGCTGCCAACAGCTGCAACGCTCGCGAGCTTGCGCGAAAAATACCCACAGGCAGCGAGCAACACCCCAGCGCAACGGCAAGAGGCGATCGACAATACACTCAAAATCAGCCACACAGCATTCCGAAAACTGCTAGGAAAATGCCAGCGGGGCATCGGGGGTGGGCCCTCGGGCATGTGCTTTGAACACCTGCGATACCCGGCACTCTCCAACTCCCAGGTCCTTAACCTCCTGCTCCACGCCGTTAACTTGGTAATCGGAGGCAAGGTGGCATCAGACATACGCCACCTCCTGCTACCTAGCAAGCTAATAGCCCTACACAAACCAACGGGTGGAGTCCGGCCGATTGCTATCGGGGAAGCCTTCCTGCGCGTAGTTGCAAAGGCGGTACTACAAGAACTGGCAATGGCAATACGCTCGTTCTTCCTCCCTTACCAGTTCGGAGTGGCGGTCTCAGGGGGAGCCGAGTGTATAATTCATGTCATCCGCCCACTGCTTCAAGCCTTCCCCACGCACATAATCCTTCAGCTAGACATCACCAACGCTTTCAACAGCGTACACTGCCACTGCTTTCTTAGAGCACTGCAGTGGAGCCCGCTTGCGCCCCTCCTGCCACTCGCACTCACCCTCTACGGCACACCGGCACCCCTCCTCCTGGACGCCGCCTTCCCCAGCGACTCGATCATCAGCAGCAGGGGGGTCCGCCAAGGCGACCCCCTAGGCCCCCTCCTCTTCGCCGCGGCCATCCAACCCGTCCTAACAGAAGTGGCAAATCGATGCCCGGAGGTGGCCGTCTTGGCATATGCGGATGACATCACAGTCATCGGCCCACCGGCGGCAGCAGCACGAGCCTTTCAGCTCCTACAAACAGGCCTACAGGAATGTGGCCTGCAATGCTCCCCTGAGAAATCAGCAGGCTGGTTCCCAACCATGGAAAGCCACAATCAATTCCCTCCGGGAGTGGCACGAGCAGAGGGCGGCCTCCGGGTTCTCGGTAGCCCGGTGGGAGAGACGGGATTCTGCAGAGATTACCTACGAGAGGAACTCGCCAAGGCGGCAGGCCCCCTACCACAGCTAGCAGAACTCCACCCCCAACACTCTCTCCTCCTCTCCCGATGCGTGCCAAGACGGGCCTCTTTCCTCCTGCGCTCCACCCCAGCCGACCTGCTGCCCTTGGAGGACTGGAGGGGTTGGAGTGAGGACCTGGTGCGGACGGCCATGGCTGCAGCCAACATACAGCCACCGCGAGCCGAGCTAGAGTGGAGCCTCACCTGGCGCCAGTCAACACTACCGGTGGTCCTCGGAGGCATCGGCATCACCGACCCCACCTCAGAAGCCCCTTCCGCATACCTGGCCTCTACACTGGCCGCGGCGCGCCTCCTTGTGGTGATGCACCTACCGGACGGACTCCTCCGTGAGGCACAACACCTATTGGGACAAGGAGGGGACGGGGACCTGCCACTTCACTCTACAGCCCGGGACATGGAGACCCGCCTACCGGTGGCGGCAAGGCTGACCCTGGCTGAAGCCAGAAGTTCACCCACGAAAGGCCCCCTCCAACACCAACTCAGTCTCGACATAAACACCCAGCGTGAAGAGGAACTCTTTGCAGACACGCTGCTGGACCGCCCGGGACTGGAGAACGCCCACGGCACCCGACTAACTAGCTTACGGGGCACGGGGACGGGCGACTGGCTGCTGGCTATCCCCTCCAGACCCGACCTCAGCCTATCACCAGCTCAGTTTGGCACGGCCTTGGCCTTCCGCCTTGGCCTGCCCCACTCTGTCCCGGGTGGCTGATCTTGCTGGCGGGCGGTGATCACGGACCCGAGCCTCCCAAACCACATCCTTTGCTGCAATGAGGGCGGTTTCCCAAAAAACCTCCACAACTCCCTCGTGTATGCGACGCTCCGTATGGCGCGCGAGGCCAAGTTCAGCGTGTACCACGAGACCACCCAGTTCACGACACCAACCAACCGGAAAATGGGGGATCTGGCAGTACGCGACTATGACAGTGGGGCAACATGGGTGACGGACGTCACTGTCACCGACCCGGTGCTCCAGCGCCGGGACCTTGACGCCGGTGGACTCCCAGGGTGGGCGGCAAGGGAAGCGGCTCGAGCAAAGGAGAGGGAATATGAAGACCGGCCGACCTGGGTGTGCTTCTACGCTCTGGCGGTGGAAACCTACGGGGCACTGGCTTCGTCCACCGCATAATTCCTCAAGCTGCTAGCCGAAGACACAGCGATGATGCGGTTCCGAGCCAGCCCCTTGACCACCCCGGCCAAGAAGCTGCTATCCCTGTTTCGGCAACGGTGGGCGGTGCTTCTACAGCGGCTGCAGGCGGACACCCTCATCACCCGCAGTAGGGTGGCTCTGGATGCGGCATTTCCCCAACCCAGGGCAGACCCTTGGGCTCCTTATCTTAGGGACGTATACAACTCTTTGGACCTAGAAGCGTCGTAGAGAAGGGCTAGAAAGTCGGGGCTGGGGAGCCGGGTTGTGGTAGAAGAAGTTTTTGTTCCTAGGTTCACTCTGCTGGTGTGTAGCGTGTACCCAGGTTTCATCAATGAGCAGGACCGCTTGTGAGAGAGAGAGAGAGAGAGAGAGAGAGAGAGAGAGAGAGAGAGAGAGAGAGAGAGAGAGAGAGAGAGAGAGAGAGAGAGAGAGAGAGAGAGAGAGAGAGAGAGAGAGAGAGAGAGAGAGAGACTTGGCGCGCCGGTGTTGTGCTTGCTGGGGCAAGGCGGCTTTTCAACGCGGACCCGAGCTCCTACCAGGCGGCGAAGCTGCTGCATCAGTTCCGCCAGCGCTGGTCCATCACGCTCCAGCGGGCACAGGCCCTGGCCTACCTCGGAAAAGTCAACGAGGCTGCCCCGGCAGAGTACCCCCCCGTGGGTACCCCTGACGCCATCCTGGGCCTAGGGGACTGCTTTGCCATAGCGGAGCCCCTCGGGGAGCTCCAGTAGTCCGGCTGCCCATCCCCAGCATGCACGTACCTTCGATATGGTTTGAAGTCTGCCCACTTGTTTAGTATGTACCACGTTCTCAATCAATACATGGACCCCTTGAGAGAGAGAGAGAGAGAGAGAGAGAGAGAGAGAGAGACTTGGCGCGCCGGTGTTGTGCTTGCTGTTGCCGTGTCTCTTGTTTTCCTGAATATTTGTCCGTTACCCTTCCTCTCTTCCTTACCTTCTCTCCTTCTGCCTGCTTAATTCATCATTTTATCGTGTATGTGTTGCTTTGGGCAATCTAGTGCCAGCGAAGAATGAAGTTGCGAGTGTTATTGTATGTGGTTGAGCTTCACTGTCTGCTTGTGACTTATCTTGTTTACTTGCTTTGGCAATCTTTCACTATTACTTAAATCTCAGTCCTTGTCTTTCTTTCATTCTCTCCCTCACCTGTTACTGCCTAGGTAGCTCTCGGGCAGTTTCTAGCCTGCTACTAGGATCCAATTCGGTTTCTTCTAGGCTGCAGATAGGATGCTGCTATGCTGTAACTAAGCTTTTGCTTGGCTGTTCCTAGGATTTTGCTAGATTGTTGCTAGCATACGGCTTGGCTGCTGCTAAGCTCTTTCTAGGATGATGCTAGGCTTCTCCTTGGTTGTTGCTAGGCTTTTGCTTGCTTTCCCCTGCAGTTTGTTCTCCTCTGCACTTACGTCTCCATTCGCTTGGCAGCGACTGGCATGAGGGAGGAGTGTGCTGGCGCTGCTCTCAGTAGCGCCTTGCGTGCTAGGGTCGTGCGCGCCCCTCGCTAGTGCCAGGCTCCCTCTCGCACCGTGCTTGCTGGAGGTGTGCACACTGGTGCCATGTGCGTTGGCGACATGCGAACAAAGTGCTGTTGTGATAGGCAACTGGAGGGGAGAGGAGGAAGAGGGGGGAAGCAACATAGAAGGTACAAGTGTTGCTGAAGGTGAGTGAGCATTTCAGTCGTACTACTCATTCATGCGGCCAGTATTTCGCTCACATTATCTTTCTTCCTCTCGTAACTTGTCTCATCACTTCTGTTTTATATGCTTCTCATCTTTCTTCCACTCGTTGTTGGATTTTTGTTCCTATGCTCTTGAACACATATGCGTCCGTAAGCCTCGTAAATGCATGCAACTTTTTGAATGCAGGAAGTGCTTTCAAATGACACATCATGTAAGCAAGACTCAAAATTCACTTATGTGCTCCCATTTTCCATCCAGGACACTTTTTGGGTGAGGGTCAACAACTGCCCTGATTTGCCAGACTTGCATTGTCGGCGAAGCTTTTGGGGGCTTGAGTCAACGGAAGGTAGGTGGGTTGGGAAAATGCAAAGCTGGGTGCGACATTTGAGGGAGTTGTTCTATTGGTCATGCTTTGAGCCAATCTGGGCCCACTTTGATCCCTTCAGCTGATTTGGGACCTGGGCTTTGAGAAGCATTGCTGGCATGCCATGGTACCCATCAATACCCATGCCACTTTGGATATTTTGATAGCAAGGTAACCTGTTGGCCAAGTCGCAATTGTTTAGCCAAATGTGCTTTCATCAGGGTTGATTTGAAGGTCGTAAAAAAACTCATAGTCGCCAAGCCATTTCGTGGTAATGGTGGTGTCACAAGTGATTTTACCTCGCCTGCATGGCATCATCTTTAGCCAGAAACTACACCGTTTCCTCCAACTCATTTACACATGCTCTTCCCCTTGTCTCAAGCTTTCTTTTCTTCATTGCCTTATATTCCTCTTCTCACTCTGATAGTCTGTCTCATCATTCTCATCATCCCAGTTCCTCCTACTCATCAAATTATTGCAATCCTTTGTTTTACTTAACAATTGAATCTCCACTCATCACTCCCTGAGTCATCATCATACAAAAAAACGGCATTATTGAGTCATTTCCTCATCACACTCTAAAAGAAAGAATCAGGCCGGGCTTCCATTCCCGTGAAATCACGCTCACCATAGGCACGGGCGGCACGAGCAGCCGCCATTGGCTTGCTGTTAGCGCTGACATGTCTCGCCGTTGTTTCTCCCATCTGTAGTGTCCCTTCCCCCCCCTTCCAATGTGGGTCCGCACACTTTGTGTTAGAGCTTGACCGCAATCCAACTGTTTTGTGCTTGTACTTGTATATCCTAGATTTGTATAGGAATCTTTATGGGTTTGGTGCTGTGGGGTTACACACAAATCCCAATCTAATACAAATATGATCCGCCCAATCTCCAACCACCCAATTGGAGATTTTGAAAATCCCATTACAGATTCCCCACGATTTCCCTCTCATCCATCTCAACCCATCTTGTGATGTGCTTAAGAGCATTGAGCTCCATTACCTAATCAAAGCGAGTTATCTGCATGCGCTGATCTCGATCCAACTACTTACATGTAAGCTTTACCTGTGCTCCCTCGTTGAGCACCATACTAGAGCTTATACTCGTCAACCATGCAGACAACCTCCTCGTATCGTGCGATGATTTCGACCGTCGACTTTGTACTCTTCAAGCACCGTTCTCCACTGGCATGGCCAGCTACCGCCGACCATCCTTCAACTCCATTGGAGTCCTTCCCGAAATCCAGACGTCACCATCAAGATCTTCGTCGAAGTCTACAGCTACAAAAGATCAAAGACTCATGCTCTGCAGAGGCGTTGCACAGTTTCTACAGAATTGTTTCTTGCAAAAGGCAGCGGTTTTGCTCCCTGTCACTACGTGACTTCCAGGAGTGTGCGAAATTCCTTTTCATGAGTAATGAAAATGAACCGCTTTGGACAGCATTGCATGATCTCTCCAAAAGTGGTGCATGCAGAAGTGTTGTGTGCAGAAGTGCTATCTTTAGAAGAGTTGGCAACAAAACATGCAAAACAGCTAAGAGTTAAGAACTGGAACTGCCAGATATAACTGCTTTAGGTTGGTGACCACCTGCCAATGCTGCCTTGGCCTTTCACCTGCCAATTCTACCTATGCATTGCACTTGCCAATGCTAACTTGGCCGAGTGCGCATAATCAGTGGTAGAGAATGTTCTGATGACAGTGCTGACTTAGCAAGAGCATACCTGAACATTGTTCAGACAACGTTGTGCAGAGAAATTTCTTGCATGGTTCGTTAAGGTACTATTAGGTCATGCCTCTTTGTTGTACCATAATCTCTAATCTTGATTGTATCAAATATGTATGTGCAAGCTTTCTCAAAACTACACTATTATACACATAAGTCTGAAGTCCACTCTCCCCTTAGTGAACCAAAGAGCTAGAGTGCACTGTTTGCATTAGGCAGTTCTTGCAGAAGCTCTTGTTAGAGCAAGAAACTTTGTATGGTGCGGTGAGCGTGGAAGGAACACGTGCACGATCACGTGAACGATAGAAGTCGAATCTACTATGTTAGGTCTCGCAAAAGGTAAATATGACACAAGACGATGTCGCTGTCCACGAGTGATCGACATTCTCAGTGTACAGGAGGCTGCCTTGTTTGCGTGCCATGAAGGTCATCCCAAACAAGGCATTAACTACATGTTGATTAGCATATGAGCTTAGTGGGAAATCAATCATCCGCAGGCACGTTTAGAGGGAGTCTCAAGAGACAATGACAATGTGGAATGATCAGCAGAAGGTGGAGTGCAAGGGACACGCACTGTTCTACGAAAAGGAGAATTGCCAAATGGTGAAGGATGAAGCGGGCGACAGAAAGCGCCATGCGCAAAAGGAGTCAAGCTTGAAGAAGAAGGGCGCTGCCGAAGGTGACCAGTTTGGCAGTTGTGGATGTGTAGAGAATGCTGCCGACAACACTATTGTCTTCTTTCCTATAGCATCAAAGGATAGGGGAATTGCACATGAATTTTGATATTTCAAGTTTTCTCCTAACAAGATCGTAATGCCAAGGCTCTTTGAGGGTTGACATGACTTGGCAAAGTGGTTCAAGTCTATCGAACTTCAGTTGGAGATTCTGCAATTGAAGTGGTTTGTCGACGAGTCGACGGAAGCCGCTCTGTTATCGGATGTATTGCGCAATTATGTTCGACACAAGTGGTGACCTTTATGGTAATTTCGTGCTGCTGTTTGCCCTTTGTGAAGATAGCGTTTAAGGCACATCGTCTGCAGGTGGATGTAGGCTACCACACATCGCACTTCATTATGAATACCTACAAGGCTACTAACAATCTCTACATCGCTAAGCTGGAGCAGAGTCTGGAAAATCTGGAGATGACAGAGCACAAGACTATGCCTTACCAAGTGTTTACCATCACAAAGCTATTTGCCACTCCTGGCAGACTATCCAGTCATGGAGTGAAACAACTTACTATCACTCTCACTCACTACCTCCTCATCTAGACATAGCTCCATAGTGAACCTTGAAGGCAATGGTATTGCAAGCTATCCTCCATCCTGTAAGTCAAATTTCTCGGCCAGTCCCTTACAGTACTTCTTTTGGTACAACCTCAGCACACCCTTCTCCACGTCTCTCTTCACATGCATTTCCAAGTATACTTCACCTCCCCCATATTTGAGCACTTGAATTGCATCTCCAGCATCTGTGTTGCAGTGTCCAGCAAAGTAATTGATGTAGAGAAGAGAACTATATCATCCACATACACCAAGAGCATGAGGATGTCATCCTTCTTTTATAGCAGGAATGGGCTGGGATCACACTCACTCTTCTTGAAACCCCCAGCCAGCAGTGCCTCCACCATTTTGTAATACCGTGCATGAGTCTGCTCTAGGCCATAGATCGCCTTCTTCAGCCTTTAGGCCCTGTCGCCCCCATCATCGAGGCCCTCAAGTTGCTCCATGTACACCTCCTCTAGAATTATCTCATTAAGGAAGGCAATCATTATGTCCATCTGCCGAATCTTACATCCCAGGATTGCAGTTATTGCTAACAACACCCTCAGTGTTGTTCATTTCCCCACTAGAAAAAACACCTCATCATAGTCGTTTTGCTTGGTTCATTGAAACCCCATCACCACAAACCTGGACTTGTAGCCGGTTAGCTCTACTTGAGCTCCATACTTGCAGATCATCTTGGAAGTAGTTGGCTTTTTCCAAGGAGGCAGATCACATAGCTCCCAAGTCTCATTCTCAAGCAAGGATCCGAACTCCTCATTTTCACTTGCTTTCCACTTCTCCCCATTCGGTCTACTGAAGGTCTCACTTCAGGTCTTTGGCTTATGAATTGGTGCCCAATCGTAGCATGCTGTCTCATCTTCCTCAATCTACTCACACTCCCAGTCTACACCACATCTGGCTTGCCTCGGCCCCCGTAGGCCAGCCTCTTTGGAGGGCGCACACATAATGCTAAAGCGGGTGTGTGACTCTAGGTGGAGACTCATGCTGCCGCTGCTGCTGCTGCTCTACCTCGGCTGCTCACCTTTTTTTTTTCACCTCAGACATCTATTTTGAAGGCTGTTGCACTTCATCTGACTCGACAATAAGTGGTGTAGATAGAAGCTTCTACTGCTGTTTCTTCCACTCCTTGTAGTACACAGTCTCAAGGAAATTCACATCCCCTAACATTGTCAACTTACTTGAACCAAGGATGCCCAACCGTCTTGCAATAACATGTGCCCTCCATTCCGGTACTCCCCCTGCCACCAGAGCCTGCATGACCCTCATAATAATCACCTCAGCCTCTACCTCTGGAAAAGCTCCTCCCACGGCCTCGACCTCTCCAACCCCCTCTTCCTCCTTGCAGCTCCATACCCCATAGCAGTCTTGATGGCAGCGCCTCCTCCCACATGATTGCGGAAGTCCTCCTGCATAATCGGTTGCTTTAGCCACTTAGGTGTCCAATGTTGTGTGATGTCATCATATGCTATCACATTTTGTCTGCCTCCTATCCCATGTTTCAATTCGCATGTGTGGTTTGGATGTGTGCAAGAATTTATGAGAAATGTGTTATCGAGTTTGTGAATGTGTTTGGTGTTATTATGTTTGAGCAGCTATTGGGATGATAGCTCATCATAATATATTTTTGACGGATCAAGAATCGCTTCAATCGGAGCAAGAACAAGAAAGTTTTGAACATCTAAAGTTCACGAGCTTGTGTTACAACTGTGGCAGTTACAAGATGAAGTTGTGGGGTGACTCAACATGGAATATGGACCATTTGGGGTTGGAAAATTCAACACTCTACTGTAGCAGCTGCAAATTGATTGGGAACAACTAAACTAGTTCGGCAAGTATGGCCAACTTGGTTGGATTGGTTGGGTTGGTTGGAAAGGGACAAATGTCAAAGTTGGGGTTCCTATAGGGAGGGAATCTTTATGCTTACTGTATGGGATTTCCTTGGTTTGGGAATCTTTTGGGATCTTCAATCTCTTCCCTCTCTTCCCTTCCAGCCTCTTTCTTGCTCCTTTAATTCTTTAATGAGATTTCTTGAACTCTGATTGAACTTTGAGATTGAGTTAAGTTTTACTTCTACAGCATTACCCACATGTGTGTCAAAAGCCATAGCATCAGAATACGTAATTCAAATTAAGAACGATAGCTGAGGTTGAAGGCTATAACATATCCGAGTTCCACAAAATTCCAACAGCTCGTCGGCGACGTTTCTTATGGGAACGACTTTTCTCTCCACAATTTTCGATTTGTTTTTTGAGTAATTCTAGCTCCTAAGTTCACATAGGCTCCGTCCTTAATCCTAACATCCATTGGTCGTGCTGAGAGTTGAGGATAGGGATGAGGTTTTCCCATGTCTTGTCAAGCACCGAGATGATCTTGGTGGAATGCTGTAGCTGAGACACACTACTGCCCGCTACCGCCTTCCTTGCATAGGTGTCCTTGATATTGTCCTTGGAAATGGCGGCACGATCATCATTGGCAGAGTGTTGGGCTGATTCGAATCCCATAGCAGCATCCATGCATTTGGTCCCAAGTAATCGTCCTCCACAAGGTCCTTGATGTGCTCGAATATTTTCTTGTTGACCGATCACAAGATGAGGTCGAATCACCGCGCTCTTCTTCATTCATCGTTCGTGGGCACCTCCTTTCTCTGGAATCTTCTCACCAACAGCAATCTTCAGTAGTTTTTTAAGCTCAAAGGCACTCCTCATCCGCTTGCCCCACTCCTCATAGTTGGAGCCATCCAAAGATTCAACCTTGGATGGTGGTGGCTTGCTTGCCTTTTCAGCTACCACTCCTCTTCCAATACCATCTCCTCCTTGATCATTCTTCTCGTCAGAAAATCACAAATTGCAGCTCCCCATTGCTATCCACGTGCAGGCTTCTCAACATTTTCACAAGTGTCGGCGTCCACGAGATGTTGGCAGAGTTTCCTGTTTGCAAAAGGTACATCCAACCTTCATAACACCACTTAGGCACATCCACAAGCCATGGTGGGTATATAAGGGCTGTGCACATCTGTATTCCCCTCTCAATATCCTAAAAATCACTCTAATATCACTGGTTAGGATTAAAGTCATAGTCTAGATGAAGTTAGGAGCTAGAATCACTCAAACCCAAATCCGGAATTCTAGACAGATAACCCGTCCCCACTAAAAACGTCGCTGACAAAACTCTTGCGGTTAAAATTTCACAAACTCTTGTGTGTTCTAGCTCATAACCACAGGTATCCGCCCCAATTCGATTTGTCTCAAGTCATTTCATATTGGCTGTGCTATGGTCGTTGACGCACAGGGAGTTATGCTGTAGGAGAAACTTAACTCAAAATCTCAAAGTTCAATATTGTAGGTCCAAGAGTCTCACAAGGAAAATTAGAGCAAGGAGGTTGGAGGTTAGGAAAGGGAAGCTCCCGACCTAGGGAATCCCATAAGCACAAAGATTGCATCCCTATACGAGCCTCGACTTTGACATTTGTCCCTTCCAAACCCCCAATGGTCCCTACTCCATATAGAATCACCGCACAACTTCACATTGTAGCTGCCGCAATTGTAACACAAGCATAAAAACTTTGAATGCTCATAACATTTTTTGTTGCTTCGATTAAAGCCCGACTGGCAGGTTGCATATTGCACTATTGAAGTAGTTGTGTCAACAGAATTTGATTGGCTGACGAGGGATTGAAGTGGCGAAATTGTGTTGACGAAAATGGGCCCTTGCTAATATTTCAGCTTGGGCACGAGGGTATGAGGACCTCGAAACTTGGCAAGAGCGCCAAGTTTTGTGCCCTCACTTTTGGCTGGGGTGCATATTGGCAGGAGCGCCAAGTTTCCTCCCCTACAAAAATGTTTTTTCGACACGAAAATTACACCATTTTCAACCCACGGGTTTGGGCATCCTGGTATATGAACATTAGGCTGTTCATATTTTGCAACACTGAAAATAACTCGCAATTTTTTTGCCCTGATGTGCAACCAATTCGTTAATCACACGGAGAAACTACCCTCTGAGGGAAAGTGTTCCTTCCCTTGTTACTACTTGTGAAGGGCTTCGCTCTGCCAAGTTTGTCTAGGGAGCAGCTTGTGTCAGTTGACGGAGGTGTGACTGCTTGGCGAGCGCTTCCCTGTAACGGGTTCTCAAGATGATGCACTTTGAGATAAAAGGACTTACAATCTGCCAGTTGGGCTTTAAGCAGATTCTTCATCCATTGGAAATCTCTTCTCACAAGATGTCAACTCAACCAGCATCGTCAGCATCTACGAAACCGAAGAGGCGCAGATCTCTTCCTTCTCCACCGAGCTCGAGAGGAGCCACATTGCAGGTCCCAACGAGGTACGCAATGCAGCAATCGAGCTCCTTCCAATGCGGATTGCCCCAAACATTCAGCCCAGATGCAAGCTTGTTGTAAGCGAAAGCGATGTCCTGAAGTGTCATGCAGGCATGGAATTACGTGTAGCAGATCGTTGAGGAAGACGGGCAGATAGCACTTGTAATCATACACATCTACATTAGGATTCAGAAGGGTGTTGTAACAAAATTGAGAAGTTGATGATAGATAGAGAGTACACACAGATATACCTAAGTGTTGTACTCTCTAAGAGGCGACCCTATATAGTCTATACAAACATGACAAATACACATGTTTGACACACCCCCTAGACTGCATAGGGGAATGCCCTAAACAAACAGCTCAGGGCGGCACTACTAGTCCAACCTCTGAGACAAGGGTCTGAGAGACCAGTCAGAAGGAGTACAAACAAGGCAAGAACAAGAGCAGGGCGGCACTACTAGTCCAGCCACTGAGAGAGGACACAAGTCCAGTCTGAGTATACGTATAAAGGACAGTACAAAGTCAAGGTCCTAGCAAGTGAGAGGCTACAGGAACTAGACCAAGCTGTACACAGTGTCGCTGATGATCTTTAGGCGCAAGCGCCTTCGTAAAGATATCAGCCGTATTGGCACCTGAGGCCAAGTGTACTACGCGAGCCTGACGTCGCTGCTGTAGCTCACGCAGGAGGAAGTACCGCAGCTGAATGTGCTTTGCTCTGCCCTCGAGTCGAGGCTCCTGACACAGGAGGATCATGGCCCCGTTGTCAGCGAACAGGACCGGGGCAGAGCTAGGCCGCTCACCTAAGTCGGTGAGCAAGAAGGTCAGCCAGCGGAGCTCCTGTGCCGCCATGGCACCGGCGTAGATCTCGGCCTCACAGCTGGACTGCGCAACAGACGAGGAGCGGGTAGCTCTCCACGAGACGGCACCTGAGCCAAGGCTGAAGCAGTAGCCCTGGGTAGACCTGAGTGTCTCAGCGTCGTCTGCCCACGAAGCGTCTGTGTGTCCAGTAAGGACCACTGGCCTGCGTCCTCCCAGCACTAACCCCATGCCCGATGTACTAGCAAGATAACGCAGAACCCTCTTAGCGGCAGACCAGTGGTGCGGTCGGTGCCTGCCTGTGGCCACAAAACGAGCCAGGATGCTGAGAGGGTATGCGAGATCTGGGCGAGTGCAAGTCATCAGGTACATGAGGCAACCCACCAGCTCTGCGTAGGGGCCGCTGGGCTCTACCAACTCCTCAGACACTGGAGCGGAGAGTCTGTGGTCTACAGGCAGAGGGGTGGGCTGTGCAGAGGAGAACTGAAGGCTGAACCTCTGAAGGACCTGGCGCACCAAGTGTGACTGAGTCAGGGTGATGGTGCGCGCAGCTCTGTCCCTGGAGATCTGCAAGCCAAGGTAACGGCGCAGTTCTCCAAGGTCAGTGCACGTGTGTCTCTTCAGCAGCCCTGCCTTTACGGAGGCCAGTGCGTCCCTGTCAGCTGTGGCAAAGACCAGGTCGTCGACGTAAACAAGGATGTAGAACGGAGTCTGGCCAGCACGAACGAAGAGTGAAGGGTCTGCGGAAGACGGAAAGAACTGCAGTCTAGCAAGCGTAGCACGGAGAGTGTCGTGCCACTCACGGGGAGCCTGGCGCAGGCCGTAGACGGGGCGCCGCAAGAGCCACTGGGTCCCAGGAGGGAAGGTGCCAGTGAAGCCCTGAGGGCGCCGCAGGTAGACCTGCTCGTGTAGGCTGCCCTGAAGGAAGGCAGTGGAGAAGTCGAGGGAGTGAAGCTCGTAGTCACGCTGAGCAGCTAGGTGTAACAGAACCCGAAGAGTAGTCATCTTCGAGGTCGGAGCGAAGGTCTGGAAGAAGTCCACCCCCTCGCACTGACTGAAGCCTCTAGCGACATAGCGCGCCTTGAAGACAGGCGGCTCTCCAGGAGGGCGCTTCACCTTGAAGAGCCAGCGGCCATCGACTACGTTCACCCCAGGTGGGGGAACTGCGTCGACGAAGGTGCCGGTGGATCTCCAAGATGCCATCTCCTGCTCCATGGCAGCTATCCACTGCGAGGCCCAGGGTCCCGAAGTCGCCTCAGCGTAAGTGCGAGGGGTCGGGATGTCGAAAGCGTCTGGGTCACCCTCAGGGACTAGCAGCATGGAACAGAGATGGGGAGCAGCCTCGGAGAGGAAAGCAAGCTCGAACTGGCGGTCCTCCAGGACGTCATTGCCAAGGGCAGGAGCACCCCCGACAGACGGAGGACAGGAAGGGTCAGAGACCAGAGCGGAGGCGTAGCCAAGGCGGCGGGTAGAGGCGAAGTCAGCGACAGCAGCGACAAGAGCGTCAAGGCACGAGGTCGGAACAGACGGGTCGGTAACGAGAGAGGCAAGGACCCGAGGAACAAGGGGACGAGCGGCACGAAGGTAGTCAGACAGCGGGGGGGGTGCAACAACAAGAGAGGATGGAGGAGGCGACGGCAGAAGGGGAGGACGAGACGCGTGGGAACGAAGCAACATAGGGTGGGAGCGCAAGACAGGCGAGGCAGGACGAGCGCGGGAGGGACGGTGAGACCAGACGTGCGACGGAGGAATCGGGTCAGGAGACAGAGGAGGGGACACAGGAGGGGAACGAGGGGGGAGACGGGCCGGGGACGAGTCCGGCAGAGGGAAGACAGGGCCGTAGACAGGAAGAGGAGGAGACGGCCGGGGAGGAACCGACGCAGGGTCGGGGGACGGAAGGCCGAGCAGGCGAAGGGCTGACACCGGCGGGGACTGCTGCTGCGGCGGCACAACGGCGACACCGGGACCGCAAGCTGCTCCTCGGCTACCTCCGGCACTCTCCACACCAGCACCCCCAGAGGGACCACCCCCAGGGCTACCGAGACGAGCACCCCCAGAGTCAACGAACGGGTGCTGCGACGGCGGCGGTGGAGGCGGCGGCGGCGGCGGCGGCAGCGACAACGACGGCTGCAGCGGCGGCAGAGGCGGTGGAGGGGGGGACTGGGGAGGGGACGCTAGGGGAGGGGCGGGCGGCGAGGACTGAACAGGAGGGCCACCAGAGTCAGAAGACTCCTCAACCGGGTCCACCGACGGAAGGGGGGTGACGTGGGACACACCAGAGGGGGCGGGACGGGAAGGAGGAGGAGGAGGGGCAGGGACTACCGGGGAAGGAGTGACCAGGAACAGGGGGGGGGTAACCGTGGGACCACGGTGGGGGAAGCGACGGTAGTAGGAGGCGGACTCGTCAAAGGTGACGTCACGAGAGTGAAAGAAGCGGTGAGACGGCGGGTGGTAAAAGTGCCAGTCGGACGCGTCAAGGGGAAAACCAAGGAAGACGCAGGGAAGGGTGCGGGCAGTGAGCTTGTCCGTGCCGGAGGCACGGACGTGAGCAAGGCAGCCCCAGACGTGGAACGCAGACGCGTCACCAGGAGACCCAGTCCAAAGACGAGTCGGCGAAACCTGCGGCTGCTGAGGGTGCGGCCACAAGTTAAGTTGGTGAGAAGCGTAGCGCACAGCGAACGGCCACAGAAAATGGGGTGCACCGGCATGGATCATGGAGGTGCGAGCCACCTCCATGACCAAACCGATGCGTCGCTCAGCGACCCCATTCTGCTGTGGGGAGTCCGGTAGGGTGAACGTCTGGGTGATGCCCTCCGCACGACAAAAGCGACCAAGGACACCTGAGGCAAACTCGCCACCACGGTCGGAGTGAAGACGCAAGACAGGGAGACCGCGGTGGACACGCGCAGAGACAAGCCAGGGGATGAGAGCGCTAGGCACGTCGGCCTTGCGCTCCAGGGGAAAGACTGTGGTGTAACGAGTGAAGTCGTCGACAAGCACAAGGAAGTAGCGCTCTCGACGCGGCCCAGGGACGGGGGCGGGGCCCCAGACGTCCAGGTGCAGGGTCTGCAGCGGCGCGGCGGTAGGGGGAAACGAGGAGGAGTGCGGGGCACGGCGAAGCCGACCCTCAACACAAGGCGTGCAAGGTGGGGCTGGGGAGGAGAGAAACGCGGGGAGGGAACCTGGGAGACCAAGGACAAGACCGTGCTGGGACATGTGACGCAGACACGGGAGCGCAGGGTGACCTAGGCGGTGGTGCCAAAGGAGAGTCGGGTGAGTGAGGGACCGACAGGAGCAGGCAGCAGCAACCTGGGTAGACGCAGCCACCTGAGGAGGCGCCCCAGCCGGGGGGGTCACGGTGTCCAAAGTGAACAGGCCGGACACCGGGTCCCGGGGGAACGTGGACAGGGGGGCACCAGTGGCGGCCTCGGTACAGACAGCATACCGCTCGTGACTAGGGAACGTAGTGGTGACGCCAAGGTCCTGAAGGCAGCCGACACCAACTAGGTTCCTGGAGAACGAGGGGATATGCAGACCTGTGAGAGAGCCCGAAGGAACCGCCGGACAGGGAAGGGTGGTGGAACTGCGGGCGACGACCGGACCGCCGGAGGGGTCAGCAAGAGAGACGGCAGCTGGGACAGGAAGCGGCGTCAGGGTGGTACAGTCGCGGAAGAAACACCGAGAAGCGCCAGAGTCCAAGGTGAAGGAAAGCGAAGCAGAGGCGTCTGGCAACGGAACGACGGCGGAAGCACCAAGACTACACAAAGCAGGGGATCCTACGCCTGACGCAGCAGGGGAGGCTAAGCTAGGCACACCTACACTAGGCAACAGTGAGTAATAAGCAGGAACCACACTAGAGTCAGCAGCATACATCACATGCAGAGCAGCAACATGGCATCCATGTCCATATCAAAAATCTGAATCTTACGAGTAAGCAAACTGTGCCAGTCCGGGAGGTCTGGCGACGGGCCGAAGCGCTGACGAAAGAGGTCCTCCAGGCGACGAAAACAGCGGGGAGTGGAGTGACCGAGCCTACCGCAAACGAAGCCGCGGCGAGGACCGGTCTGGATCTGGTACTGACAACGCCCGCCACCAGAGCCACCACTCGGCACACCACCACGCGCCCGGCCACCGCCAGCGCCGCGCCACCCGGGCGGGAGGACACTCGTCTGCCGCGTCTGCGACGGCTGCTGCGGCTGCTGCGAAGGCTGCGACTGCGGCGGCTGCTGCGGCTGCTGCAACTGCAGGGGCGGCGGCTCAGCTGGACTGGGCAGGGTCCCCTCGTCCGCTCCAGCACCAGACGACCCGACCCCACCACTACCCCCTCCCGCAACCCCGCTGCCGCCGCCGCCGCGCCCAACCTTGGGGCGGCGGCCCTTCCCCGAACGAAACTGCGCTGCAGCAGCAGTCTCAGCCACTGCGGCAGAGCCGTCGGAGAAGGTACACTGGGCGGGGGCACAACCCTGAAAGATAGCGACCGGCACGACACCGCTCGCCTGGGCGATGGAGCGGTGACGGGTCTCTATCACAGTCAGGGTGTCTACAAAGTCAGTGAGGGTGAGGTCTGCGGGGTGAATGCTAAGGAAGCGGTCGCGGGCGACAGCAAGGCGGTCAGGGAGGCGGGTGGCAAGCAGGTAGAGGGTAGAGGTAATGGGCGGCTGGTGGGCTCTAAGCTGTGCATCAGTGCAGGCTGCACGCCAGGTCTCATCTATCGAGCGCAGGTGGGCAGCGAGGTCAGAGACAGTAGGGAAAGATGCAAGGTCAGGAAAGAGCATCGGGAGGATCAGGCGACCCACCGAGGCAGCCGGAGGGGTGGAATAGCGCTGGATGACAGCATCTAAGTATGCCTGAGCAGTGGTGAGAGACCTAAAGCGAGGGCGCTCGGACGGGGGAAGGGCGTTGCTGATGGCAAGCTGGGCGACAGCATCGCGAGAAAGCCAGACAGAGCGCGCACGGGCAGTGGCAGCAGTGGACTCGCGCTCAGTGGGTGTGGAGTCAGCGGGCAGAATAGCAGGGGGGTCTGGGCAGGGGAGCGTACCGTCAAGGTGTGCGGAAAGCGGTTCACCATCCTGCCGCTGGCCAGTGAGTTGGCGACGAAGGTCGGCAAGCCACGCCTCGAACTCCAGAGGCTGGCCTTCAGCGTCGAAGCGAAGCTCCGCCGCCATCAGGAACAGTGCAGTGCGGTGCAGGGCAGTGCAGCAAGGTGGAGTGCGGTGCCGTGCGGTACAGTGCGATGCAGTGCGGTGGAGGGCGGTGCAGTGCGGTGCCAGGCAGGACAGGGTGGTGCGGGGCAGTGCAGTGCGGGGCAGTACGGTGCAGGGCAGTGCAGGGCAGGGGGGGGGGGGGGGGGGGGGGAGGGGAAACCGTACCAGTGAGGAGGACCGGGGCCGGGGCAGGGACGAGCGCAGGGGCCGTGCCGGTGCAACGGGGCCGGGCGGGCGCGACGGGGCCGGGCGGGCGCGACGGGGCCGGGCGGGCGCGACGGGGCCGGGCTTGTGCGACGGGGCCGGGCGGGTGCGTCGGGGCCGGGCTGGTGCGACGGTGCCGGGCCGGTGCGACGGGGCCGGGCGAGCAGGACGGTGGCCCAGGAGGGGCGCACCGGGGCTGGGCGGGCGCGACGGGGCCGGACGGCTGCGACGAGGCCGGGCGGCTGCGACGGGGCCGGGCGGGTGCGACGGGGCCGGACGGGTGCGACGGGGCCGGACGGGTGCGACGGGGCCGGGCGGCTCCGACGGGGTCGGGCAGGGGGCGACGGGGCCGGGCGAGTGCAACGGGGCCGGGCGGGCGTGACGGGGCCGGGCTGGTGCGACGAGGCCGGGCTGGGGCGACGGGGCCGGGCGAGCGCGACGGGGCCTGAAGGCGTGACGGGGCCCAGGAGGGGGGGGGGGCTCGACGCGGCCCAGGAGGGGCGCTACGGGGCCCAGGAGGGGCACGACGTGGGCCAGGAGGGGCGCTACGAAGCCCAGGAGGGGCGCGACGGGGCCCAGGAGGGGCGCTACGAAACCCAGGAGGGGCGCGACAAGGCCCAGGAGGGGCGCTACGGGGCCTAGGAGGGGCGCGACGGGGCCTGGGAGGGGCGCGACGAGGCCCAGGAGGGGCGCTACAGGGCCCAGGGAGGGCGCGACGGGGCCCAGGAGGGGCGCTACGGGGCCCAGGAGGGGCGCTACGAAGCCCAGGAGGGGCGCGACGGGGCCCAGGAGGGGCGCGACGGGGCCCAGGAGGGGCGCTACGGGGCCCAGGAGGGGCGCGACGGGGCCCAGGAGGGGCGCTACGAAGCCCAGGAGGGGCGCGACGGGGCCTGGGAGGGGCGCGACGGGGCCCAGGAGGGGCGCTACAGGGCCCAGGAAGGGCGCGACGGGGCCCAGGATGGGCGCTACGGGGCTTAGGAGTGGCGCGACGGGGCCCAGGAGGGGCGCTACGGAGCGCAGGAGGGGCGCGACGAGGCCCAGGAGGGGCGCTACAGGGCCTAGGAGGGGCGCGACGGGGCCTGGGAGGGGCGCGACAGGGCCCAGTGAGGGGTGCGACGGGGCCCAGGAGGGGCGCTAGGGGGGTCGCGACGGGGCTAGGGGCTAGAGGGGTGAGCGGAAGCGGTAGGTGGGGGGGGGGGATCCTACCTACGCGTGATACCATAACAAAATTGAGAAGTTGATGATAGATAGAGAGTACACACAGATATACCTAAGTGTTGTACTCTCTAAGAGGCGACCCTATACAGTCTATAAAAACATGACAAATACACATGTTTGACATGTTGTACCTTCTACAGTAGGATTCAGTAATTTTAGCACACCTACCAAGCCTACACACACACATATATATATATATATATATATATATATAATTTGACACACCCCTAGGCTTGGTAGTCGCAAGCCCACCCCACATGCAACACCCCGAAGCCCGTGGACCCCCATGTCCTGCAGTAGGTGTGGCTTCTACCCTTTGTGCAAAGCGGCGACAACGGCGGCGGGTGGCAGCAACGGCGACAGCGGCGGCTTCTACGACGACGACAGCAGCGGCGGCGGTTGCGGCGGCGGCGGTCGCAGCGGCGGCGGTGACGGCGGCGGCTTCGACGACGGCGGCGGCGACTGCGAAGCTCGCGGCACCCGGCGGCGTGGCACGGCCTGGCGACGACCGGGTATGGAGTCATCAGCTGCGGCTGGAATAAGGGGAGACGCCAGGGAGGGGCGTGCTTCAACAAGGCGCCCGTGGCTGGCGCACTGGTTGGCGCGTGGGCGTCATGGCTGGCGCCTAAGACAATGCGTTGGCCGCAGCCATCCGTGCGCTGGCGCGGCGAAGCCACCATGGCAGCACGATTACAAGGCGATACGGCGGCGCAGCGGCACCGTGGCACGGCGGCATGGCGGGACGGCGACAAGGCGAAACAGCGGCACGGTGGAACGGCGGCACGGAGGCACGGCAGCACGGCGAAGCTGCCACAGCAGCATGACAACGCCGCCACGGCGCGGCGTCGACGCCACGGCAGTGCGTCAAGGCCGCCACGGCAGCACAATGGGGCCGCCATGGCAGCACGACATGGCCGCCACGGCGGCGTGAAATCGACGAGGTCGCCGCGGCAGCGCGGCGAGGCCGCCACGGTTGCTCGATGAGGTCGCCGCGGCAGCGCCGTGAGGCCGCCACGGCGGCGCGAATGTGACGGGAAAGGAAAGAGTACGCTGCGGAAGCGTGATGACAAGGCGCAGCATGATCTTCCTGCTTTGAAACCATGTTAGAAAGAGCTAACTAGGTAGCTAGGTATTAGGAATGTCGAGAGGTTTTAGCTAGGGCGAGAGAAAAGAGAGTTGGACTAGAAGAGAGGGATACAAGAAGGGTGTTGAACCCTCTACAGTAAGATTGAGTAATTGTAGCACACCTACCAAGCCTACACAAATATACATATAGGATATATAATTTGACAGTTGGAACTCATTTTTGGTCCTTTCTCAGGCTGGCGGAACTCTTCCACACAGGGGGGATTGGGTCCCCTGGACCGAGCAGGGGACCCGACATTTCCGAGCCCCAGGGGCACCCAAACCACCTCGCGTGGGTTTCGTGGCCCTCCTCGAGCCTCCCTTGCTAGGCTAGCTGTGCTTTTAATTAGCTATGTGCCTCATTTGTTGTACACACTTCAGTCAGCGACAAATGTAATGCGACTTAAAGCGAGTGTCTGAACAGGCACGACCCCCGAGGATCAAAACCTAA
Source organism: Closterium sp. NIES-67 (assembly GCA_027943415.1). NCBI lineage: Eukaryota > Viridiplantae > Streptophyta > Zygnematophyceae > Desmidiales > Closteriaceae > Closterium > Closterium sp. NIES-67. Next base: position 178,772 of record BQMB01001223.1, on the reverse strand, counting down.
GTTGTGATGTGATTTCTACCTCTATCGTATCTATGACCATTGACCACGTCAGCACGTGTCGATGTAGCCAGTGCTCCACATTTCGATGATGGCACCAACCGTCATCTCATGGCTGTCAGATGCCATTGTTCGACCCTCAATCGCCGCCTTTGTACCACCACAGCTCACCGTCGCCCTTCATATGTCCCTACTCCAGGGCTCTAGTTTATCGCCGTATTTCACGGCCGCTCTGACGCTGGCCCAGCGGACACATCAGCAGCTGCACGACGCTGGATCGGCTTTTCAGAGTGTCCCCTTCGATCTGATCATTATTGGCCACGCGCTCGCCACGTCAGCAGCGGTGCGGATCCCGCTGCTGCGACGCCATTGGCTGCTGTGCTTCTGGACGGCGTTCTTCACCGGATATGGCGGAGGCACACTCACGTCCCTCCTCCTGCATGTGCGTCCCGGTGGCTCTAGGTGTTAGAGGGATCGGGATTCAGGGAGCACTGAAGTGTCCTGGCACGCTTAAATGATTCACGGAATGGTCCTCTTGGAGCTCGGACTACAGAGGTTGACCCCTTGGAGGTCACAAGTCGGGATTTGCTTTTGAGGCGGTACAAAGGCGGCGATTGAGGGAAGAGGGAAGAGGACGAGCGTCAGCGGAACAAGTTGGAGTACGAACGGCCATTGCATGCATGCAGCTGCGCGAGTCCGCTACGTGATGGCACTCCTGCTCTGCTCCTCTCTCCTCCCACGGCCCGCTCGGCCCTGCTCCCAGCCGCTCACCATCTCTCGTCTAACCCGGCCTCCCCCCTGCGCTCGCCTCTAATCCGCAGGACCACTTTGTGTGGCTGCGCAACGACTATGTCCTCCTGCTCTTCGCCCTTTGCTGGTACGCTGCTCCCTGTTCCTCTGCTGCTGCTGTCCTCTTCCATGGTGCTGTGGGATTCCCAATCGTGCCTGTTCAGACGCAACGAATACCGCTCTCCGTTCCGTGTCCCCATGCCATAGACATTCCAAGCCGTCCCATGACACAATGCAATGCACCTCGTCCCATGACACAACGCAATGCACCTCGTCCCATGCAGGTGGGTCATCACATACTCGCCCTACGATCTGGGGAATCGCCTCTATTCCTTCACACCCATCAAGGTACAATGCCGGCGACCGAACGTGCAATCGCCTCTATGCCTTGATACGCCTGTAGCTGCTTGCCTCTGCCCGGCCACAGCTTCTATCTCTCACCTCCCTTGCACAGTCTGCTACAGCGTCGCACTCTCTGTGGCTTTTAATTTGCCTCAAAATCCCCTATTATTTCCACTGCCATGTGGATCGCCTGTCTCACCATTCGTCTGGTTCTCGTTGAAGAGTAACTAACAGCAGTTCTTACAAACCTCTTTCTGTGCCTCCATTTCACCCCCCACTTCACCCCCTTTTGACCCCCCACTTCACCCCCATTTGACCCCCCACTTCACCCCCATTTGACCCCCCACTTCACCCCCCCATTTCACCCCCCATTTCACCCCCCATTTCACCCCCCATTTCACCCCCCATTTCACCCCCCATTTCACCCCCCATTTCACCCCCCATTTCACCCCCCATTTCACCCCCCATTTCACCCCCCATTTCACCCCCCTTTTCACCCCCCTTTTCACCCCCCACCCGCCACACATTTCGCTGTGCTCGCATGTCTCGTGCCTCCCCTTCGTTCTTCCCACGCGCCTTTCCCTCTCTGCACCTGTCTGTCATCCCTCTCGCTCTTCGTCCCTCCCGTCAGCTCCTGGCACGGCTGGCAGCAAGCATTGCGCGCACAGGTGTCGTCATCTCCAGGGTAAGCCAGATACTCGCGTCCGGCTCCTGTCGTTTGTTGTTAGTTGCACCTTCCCTCATACTTGTTTCTTTACTCCGCGAGCCTATGTGCGCGCACAGGTGTCGTCTTCTCCAGGGTAATCCGACTGCTCTCTCATTTGCTCCTCTTGACTGCTGTTGCTGCCAGCCATGATACTCGTTTCTTCAAGCACCGATACTCGTTTCTTCAAGCACCGTGCATTCCCAACGCCCGCTCGCACCTCTTGAATCAGCCAATAGCAGCAGCCGTGGTTGCGCTACTATGTCTGCTCTGCGCTATGGTCTTTGCGCGCTCACTTCACCCCGAGCCACGCTGCCCTCCCCTGCTGCCTTGCTCTTGTGTCTGGAGCCGCTTCTCGCATGTGCTGGGCCTCAGCACTGTCCCCTCCCACTCTAATGCTTGCTGCTCCCCTCTCACCTGATGCTTCCTTCTCCCCTCTCGCTTCATTCTCCCACTTCTCACTCCCCCCCACCTTCACTCGCCGCGTTCGTGCCCGCTGATGCAGATTGACGGAGCAGTTCGGCGCTTTGGCAAGCACTCGATAGTAGCACCACTCTTTATTGGAACGCTCGGAGGTACTCTATGGCACTCTAGGGTGACTTTTGAATTGACTCAAATGTAACCTCGGAGGCATTGCAATGCACTCCGTGTCTGGCCACGTGTGGCAGCCAACCCATGTGCTGCCATGTCATGCACCCATGTGCTGTCATGCACCCGTGTGCTGCCATGTCACGCACGCATGTGCTGCCATGCACCACCTGCTACCCCCTTTCTGGCTAATTTCATAGTTTCTTCGGTCTACGCCCACTTCGTTTCCACATGTCTCCTCTCCCTCATATCATCCGGCTGTGGTGTGGTTGGCTGTTGATGAACATCTGGCTTTTCATTCTTCTTTACTTTGTCACCATTTTTTTCTCCCTCCTCACACCTCCCCCACTCTCTGTCTCTCCCCCCTCACACTTCCCCCACTCTTTGTCTCTCCCCCCTCACACCTCCCTCGCTCTGCCACACGTCCCCCCAGGCTGCGGGGGTCGCCTCGTGCTGGACCTCGTTCTCTCCATCCTCGCCCCATCTGCTGCCTCTCGCGCCGAGTTATTGTACCCCTCCTGGTGCGTCCCTGTGTGTCTCTGTGCCTGTCTGTGCCTGCTTGGGGGAGGGATGAGTAGGGGGGGGTTGCTGGCATTTTTTTTTTTTGCTTGGAAAGTAGTTGTTTGTGTTTTTTTTTTGCGCACGCCGCGTATGGAATGTTAAGATGCAAGTGATGAGAAGGAGAGCCATGGTTGGAGGAGAATTGAAGAGAAAAGGCTATCCTTGAGTTTTTAGACAGCTGTCACAACCGTAAGGAAACTCCAGCCGTACTTCAAAGTGCACCCGTGCCATGTTTGTGCCAGGCTCAGTGCACCGAATGAAATGAATCTGTGTGATCATGATTCACTCTTGAGACCCCTCAACCTTCATTATCATCACACGGAGTGTACCCCTGCCATGTTAGCGCCAGGTCTAGTACACTGAATGGAGTGAATCTGAACCTGCAGGGAGACTAGCCCCAAAAGGCGATGAATAATCTACCGAGCCAAAGTTAGCCATTACTCAACATTAAGTCGTGCATGGGCGTAGTCCGTTTTCGGAAACGTTCTCAGGAACAAGTTACTAATCCGTATCTGTGTGCCTTGCTCTGTATGCTTGCCATTGCTCGTACTGTTGGCGCCACTGGGGTGTGTTGCAATGCATTGCATACTGCCGCTGAATACCACCGCATACGCCTCCGTAATTGACCCTCTTCCCGCCTCTTCATGCTCCTCTTCCCGCCTCTTCATTTTCCTCTTCCCGCCTCTTCATGCACCTCTTCCCGCCTCTTCATGCTCCGCTTCCCGCCTCTTCATGCTCCTCTTCCCGCCTCTTCATGCTCCTCTTTCCCGGCTCTCTTGCACAGCCTTCCTCGCGTCTCTCTTCTGCACTCTCGCTCTGCACTGGACCGCCTTTAAGTCGGCTTTGAAGCGCGCGCTGACAGCCCCCCCGCCTTCCCTCCCCTCCAGGCTCTCCCGCTCCGCCTTCCTCATCACTCTCGGCTACTCACTCACCGTGCATTGGACTGCCTGCTGCTCCTCCCAAGCTGCATATGGCGCCATCGCATCCTTCCTGGTAGGCTCTGCTCCAGTCATAGCATCCTTTCTGGTATGCTCGTTCCCTGCCATAAGCCCTGCTGGTATGCCACCGTCCCCTCCTTGCTCTCCTCCTTACCCCGGCCTCTCTGCAACTCTCTCTCCCACCATTGGGCTGTCCCTTTCCTTCCTGCATTCCGTCCTTCCCCCCCTCCTTCGTCCTGTCTCCCTGCTGCACTCTCACGTTGCGTTGGGCTACTGTGCTGCTGTGACTGTGGCACCCCCTTGTGACTGTGACCTCCTCCCTTCATCATCCCCTGCCTTGTTGAGGCGCCGCAAAGGATGTTCCACCTCGTCACTCCATCGTGCTCTTGCCCCTTTGTTCCCCTGCAAGTTGATCGTCTCTTTCCTAACGCCCGCCTCTCTGCCCATATTCACCATTATTCCCATTAGAAAATCCGTTTTCTTCTGTCCTCTCCCCAGTATCTGACTATCTCTCCCGCGCACTCCACTCCAACCCCTTCTTCCCTCACCTCTTCCCTTCTTCCCTCCAACACTCTTCTCGTTCCTCCCTCCCCGCGCCCCCCTGGCAGATGGCGCACAGCACATGGGAGGTCATCTCACGCTCACCTTGGGACCCCACTGTTCCACTCTCCTCCTCCTTCCACTCCCTGCTGTCAGTGCCCGTCCCTTGCCCCTGCCCTCCCTATTTGCCTGGCTCATTCCGCTCCCCTCTTTTGGCGCCTTCACTGATGCCTGTTGGTACTTGAAGCAGCAGTGGGCTGCTTGTTCGTACGTTACTCTCAACATTTCATTGATGCCCTCCTTGCCTCTCTCATTTCATTCTTCCTCTCATTTCATTCTTCCTCTCATTTCATTCTTCCTCTCATTTCATTCTTCCTCTCATTTCATTCTTCCTCTCATTTCATTCTTCCTCTCATTTCATTCTTCCTCTCATTTCATTCTTCCTCTCATTTCATTTACTCACACCTCCCCTCACCCCACTCGTGCATCCTCACTCTTACATCCTCGCCAGTCATCCCTCTCTCCCACTCACCCCTCCTCTCCCTTATCTCTTGTCTCTCACTCATCCCTCCTCTCCCTTTTCTCTTCCTTTTCACTCATCCCTCTCCTATGCTCATCCCTCCTCTCCTCCCCCACTCCAGGTGCATTCCCTTCCCTCCCGCCGCCCTCTCCCCATCACGCCACCACAGTTCTCCCCCTCACTCCAAGCCCCATGCCACTGCCACCAACTCACCATCCTCCTCTCAACCGCCCTCTCACAATCCGGCCACCGGAAGCAGCAGTTTGAGCAGCAGCAGCCAGCGCAGCAGCAGAGAGCAGGATGGCTCCGAAGGCACACACCACCCAGACCTTGCGAATGGGAAGGACAGCACTCGCTCTGGAGCCACCTCCATTCGAGAAAAAGCAGTGAAGCAGAGAAAGCCCAAGAGGGCGTGACACGGATCCTGAGGCTTTGGCTTTGACACATAAAGAAACAGGGCGCTCTGCTGTCAGCCTGCCTCCCCACCTGAATTTGGGGTGAAGCCGCCAAGCACAGAAAGCCCGAGGGCGTGAGTCATGCGTGGTACTTCAACTGAACATGGGAGAGAGCTTAGTCATACGCAAACTTCGGTTCGGATGTACCACACCCTGTGCTCAGTATCCCATGGAAGTCCCGCCCCCCCCCCACCATACCTGATCCGCCGTTGTGATGTGTGTCCCTACACGATGGTGGGTCCTTTTATGAATCAATATGTGATTTCTGAACTTAGTCCTGTGCGAATCTCACAGCATTACACCACATAGCTTTTACAGCACGAAGGCAGGTACATTATTCCCACCCCAGCTCTAATACAGAACCAGGACGGTGTACATTCTTAGAACTGAATGAATAATGGAGTAGTGAGAGAGTACAAGTGAATATACCTAAGTGTTGTACCCTCTAAGAGGTGACCCTATACAGTCTATGCAAACATTAGAGATACACATGTTTGACATACATTGTGTGCCAAGGGAGAGGTCAAGAAATCATAAGGCGTCAACCCCTGGTTGAGGAAGGAAACTGGACCGGGGGTTCGATTCGATGCAGCCTTTGAGACACGTCATGGTGATGCACATTCAGATGCCTTGGGCACAAGCCGGTTTACACAATTTACAGCTCAAGATCTCGCATTTCCAGCTCTCGCCGTGGAAACGGCTAGCGGCTGCTGGAATGACAAGCTTCCTATCCTGCAGGCCTAGTGGTCACCGAAAAAGCGGCGGCCGAGATCGCACGGGCACTCTCTTCTCCATCCTGAGCCGTCGATGTGCCTCGCGGATGTGGGTGGGTCGGATGGGCCCCTCGTCGCCCCTTTCGCCCATGACCAGGCGAGCTGCGGGAGATGGTGAGCGTAGGGGTGGGATAACAGTGCAGAAAGGGGGCTTGGGACTAGGGGTGGGGGGAGGGCCAGGAGGTTGAGGGGCGAAACACAATGCCTGGGTGCATGGAACACAATGCCCAGGTGCATGAAACACAATGCCCAGGTGCATGAAACACAATGCCCAGGTGCGTGGAACACACACACATGCCCTCTTTCCCTCCTCCAGCCCAGAAAGAAAATCACACACAATCCGACCCCACCGCCCTGCCCTCAGCTCACCCGTCTCCACCAGCTCGCCCACCATGAGCTTCGCCACGCCCGCCATCACAATGCCCAGCTGCGGACTCACGGTTGCACCCGCCACACCGTGCACCAGCTGCAGGCAGGGGGCATGGCATGGGAACAAGGGGACAGCCGCGCCTTGAATACGCCCAGCACTCTGCCCAGCTGCGGACCCACTGCTGCGCCCACCACCCTGTGCGCAAGCTTCAGGCGGGGTGGAGTGCGTTAGGGTGCGGTGAAGTGGGGTGGAGTGGGGTGGGAGTCAACAAAGAGGAGCATGGAAGTGAAAGAAGAGGAGAGGAACGGCAGCATGGACGTGAAAGCAAGCGACCTGCGGCAAGGGCAGTGGCCGGACACGAGGAACTGCCCCTACCCGCCGCATGCTGGCCTGCTTGAATCCTGACCGTCGATACGCCTCATAGCGGTTCATCTGCTCCGGCGTGAAGCGGTCCAGCAGCTCCCTGCAGAAGGCAGGGGGGACGTGCGGGTGTGGGTGGGCGGGGGGGGGGGGGGGGGTAAGGGTGTTGACATACCCACAGCACGCTGTTCATTCGGCCAGAGTGCGGAGCTTTGCTGGCATTCATGTGCTCGGGTGTAAAGCGACCCAACACATCGCTGCCCAGCCATGCGGAGGGGATGGAGGGAGGCATGGGGGATGTGGGGTTATGCAAGGGGGTTAGCGGGGGAGCATGGGGAATATAAAGGGGGAGCATGGGGAATATAAAGGGGGAGCATGGGGAATATAAGGGGGTGGGCGTGGGGAATACAAGGGGGGGGGCATGGGGAATGTAAGGGGGGAGGGATGGGGAATATAGGGCGGGGGGGGGCTGGGGGCGGGCATGGGGAATATAAGGGGCATGGGGGGGGCATGGGGAATATGGTGGGGGGCGGGGCATGGGGGAAGCAACCATGAATGGCGTAAATGTCACGACACGCAGGCAGAGGGTGCATGTGAGGCGCATGTGAGGGCGCACATGCGGCCACGTAAACGCTCTCTCTGACGTCACATACGTACTGTATGACAGCATCCAACTATCGGCTCTAAATGTAATGTTTAGCTAAACACCATAGGCACTCACTGCATGGCGGCGGGACTCATAGCCGGCACTCTCGTCAGGTCGAGATCCAGCCCCACCTGCTCCTCCTCCTCCTCCTCCCGCCCCATCCCCCCACCCGCTTCCCCTCCCGCCCCGCCTCCCCCTTGCTCCCCCGCACCTCCCCCGCCGCCCCCTCCCTCTCCGCCTCCCCCTTGATCCTCGCCTTCTGCTCCGCCCCCTGGTTCCGCGGAATCTCCGCCAGGAACCTCCGCAACAGTCGGTAGGCGGACCTCCCTTCCCCCAGTTCTATGTTCCGCCTCCCCTCCGTCCCCCCCCCGATCCTCGTCCGCAAAACCCACTGCTTTCCCCTTGCCCTTCCCCCGGGGGTCCTTTTCTCCCTTCTCGCCCCCTTTTCCGCCTTTCAGCGCGGATTTTAGATAAGGCGCGGAGCCCGGGGGCCTTCCGCTTGCGGGCTCGCGCGGAGATTCCGCGCTGTGGAAGAATAGTCGGCTAGAATCGTCCGCGTTATTGTCTAATTCTGCGTTAACCTCATGGTCTGCTTTGGGCTTGGTCTTGCTGATTTGCGAGAGCTTTCGCTTCATCCCCGCATGGAGATCCATGGCCGCAGGTAAATGGTTAGTCCGTCCCACTCGGAATGGTGCTCGCGACAGGGAATTAAACCTTGAGGAGCTAAAGGCGGGTCGTGGGTTTGATAGCGGTTGGGTAGGGTATTAGGGCAAAAACCTACTCTAAGACACGCCCACAGGGGGTGTGATGTCTCGCTCCACAACCTGATGTCGGGAACTCTTCTTTGGACATCCGAAAACCAGCGCGCTGACTATTACATTCTGGTAACCTGCTTTGCCACTCAGTAGCAACCCTTTGAGCTAGACTTCCTCTTATTTTGCTCAATACAGTACTCAAGCATACGAAAATGGTTGAGGTAAGGGCCAGTACACCCGACCAGTGCCTCCAGAAGGGACGACCTAAGGCCCTCGAATATCCGTTGAACCTAAAAAACACGCCCTAATCACCCAGCTCTTGTGCCTCGAGCACACTTACATACGCCAGGCGGTCTCCAGGTGCACGATGGCACTAGGTTAAAGGTTCAAAATTGTTTCGATTGCAGTCGTGAGAGGAAAGCAGAGTGAGGTTGTCATTTGGAGCACTGAAATAAGTGCTCCCATCATGGACTTGAGCTTTGCAGGATACCATGAGCTGTCTAAACGCTACCTCAAATTCCATCCGTTACCGGACTGGAACAGAAAAGTTCGGCTTGGCATAAAGCCCAAACGGACGGGGCGGGCAAGTCATCGCAAAACGATGTACCGAGGCGAACCGACCAGACCAAGCCAGATGGTTTGTGGAAGATTCTTGATGTTCGACAGGTTTTCGCACCACCAATCGCCATCCACCCCAAGTCACAATGGAACCAATGACATGCTGCCCAGACCTGATCACATGGTGGCTTGTTAGGGGGTGTGTAATGTGGGATCGGAGGCTCCGCTCCGTTCCCAAACTCCATTTTTTTATGCCCGCCTGAAATTGTAGACCAGTCGGATGCACGAAATCTGCATGTAAAAAAGTGTGGATTCGCGCAAAACTTGTTGCGCAAACACCTTCACTCACGCTGGAAAACATTTGACCGCTCGTTGTGCATGTACCAGAACAATTCTGCACGATAAACGCAAACGCATTTCGCCAATCTCAACGAAACTGCGAAGTGGCCAGCTCGGCCAGCAAGGAATGTATGTGCCTCACGCAGGCGAATTTTGCCAGAAATTGCAGTCGCCAGTTACGAGTTCGAACTTCAAATTTGAAAGTTCCAGCTGCATGGGTTTCGTGCGGGCGGTGTAGTCTCCAACTTTTCGTTGCTTCTGGAAACAAACTGAACGGGCAGAAATAATCTGAGTTTGGGAACGGAGCGGAGCCTCTGTTCCTACTTTACACACCCCCTTAACTTTCTGGGCTGCTCAAACCTGACCTGTATCAGCCTCGACGTAACTGTTGATTGGCCGGACACGAACCTGAAAACCTGCCGTTGAGGTCTGGCCATCTGGCAAGATGGTTCATCCACAGTCCTCCCAAACCAGCATTTTGCTTTCCACCTAGTCCTGACGTGCGTCAGGCGTGCACGCATGTGAGGTCTGTTTGGAACCTGGCGTCAACGATTTGCAGCGCACCTGACGCGGGCACGAGAACTTTCGGTTTGGCTGGAATTCAAGAGCCTGGCTGCCATCCATCTTTCTTCGTTCAGGCTACTGTAGCAAGGACCTTTTTTGGCCCGTGTAACGGGAACGTTTCGTCAGTCTGAAATTTTCGTTGTGCAGCAGCTCGGCGTGAAAGGAGCTCATCTGGTTGGGTCCGCCTGGTGTAGTCGGCGCATGGAATCGCGCGCTTCGACGAAAATCAATAATGTTTTGAAGCGGTCGACCCTTTTTGCGCGCGATGTGTGGCATACCTCCGTTACCCAAAACGGTCGACCCCCCCAACTGTACCCGTTTTCGTGTTGGGTTCAGATGCCACTATGTTTTTTCGGGGCAACTGGTCTGGGCAGCATGTGTAGGGTCCAAGACGGGGTGATACGACAAACAATGACGGCACATTAAGGGCTGGGGCATTCGAAAAAGACACGCGCAATCATTTTGGGCACAACGTCCGGGTTTTTTTCGCTGAACTCGGATTCCGACGGGGAGCTTTTCCAAAAACAGGGTTTGAACCCGGATTCTGACGGGTGAATTTTGACAGAACTGGCTGTGAAACCCGGTTTTGACGGGTGATTCTTGACAGAACAGAGTGCTGAACACGGATTCTGACGGGTAGCTTTGGTCAGAGACCCGGATCTGACGGGTGCCCCAAAAACCAGACGTAAGCCCCGGCACTTTCGATTTTTGTCAGGTTTCAAATGCATGTTCACGTAACAGCCGAGGGCCTGTTTTTAGTAGGTATTATCCCGATAGTGTCAACCGAGAAATGCTGGAAACCCATCTCAACCGTTATTTCAAAACATCAACGGTTGGGATGACTTTTTAACATTCTCGGATGACACTTTTTTGGTATGACACCTTTCAAAAACAATCCCTGAGTTAGGATCCGGCAAATGTTTTCACAGCGACCCAAAATTCTGCACATCAAAGCGAAAACGGTCACAGTCGGGGGGGGTCGACCGTTTTGGGTAACGGGGGCATGCCGTGCATCGCGCGGAAAAAGGGTCGACTATCTCAAACCATTCTTGATTTTCGTCAAATTGCGCGATCTCCTCCGGCGCAAGCAACGGCATGGGGAGTCGCGCGATGTCTGTTGAAGCAGCGGCACGCCTTGCAATCAGGAGGATTTCGGGTTGAGGGGCGCTGCAGTTTCAGCAGCTCCCCTAAATATTCTCCCAACGAGCCGAGGTTGGTTGCACTTGCAGCTGAGCCGGAAATACAGCCGACGAGGAAAGGATCGCACGACGCCTTCCCTACTATCCAGTGTGGTTTTTAACTCATCGTGCGCAGCTCCGAGTCGGCACAGGACAGGGTAACTAACAGACATGACAGCGGCAACCACCAGATCGCCGGTAGGGAGCGGCACGTCTGCGTTTTCGCGCGCATCCGCGGCATGGGATAGTCGTTTAAAGACCGTCGTGTACATCCTCGCGGCCGGCAGCATCGCCTTAGCGCTCTGGTTCGCGACGGTGGAAGCTGCCACGCTGCTCCTGCATCCCGGAAACTACGCCTCCCGATACTTCGGGATTCGCATGCTTCCCTTCACGCGGGAATCGCGGCGGAGTCGCGCGGGAAGCGGGGTAGAAACTGCGGGCGCCGACTGGCGGCCGATTGCAGACCGACACGTGGCGGAGAAGGCAGTAACGATGTCGGTGCTGTCCTTACCGCATAATCCGCTCACGAACCGCAGGAGAACCGCCAAGCTAGCTCTGTTGTTTGTAACGGATCAAGGCCGCTTGCCTCTAAAGCGCGTATGGGAGCGATTCTTTCAGGCGGAGCTAAAGGGTCCTGTAGAGCTTGAACACGACAACAGCAAATTCTCCGTCTACGTGCACTCTGGCGGCAACGAGATGCGCTATAACGCGGATGAAGGGCGGTTCTTTCAAAGGAACGACATTCCCAGCCTCCCGGTGAGTGTGGGGGACTGGAGTAGGGTCGCCGCACACCTCGCCGCACACCTCGCAGACACACGGGTGCAGAGAGAGCTCCTTTCTTTGGGCCCTCTTCTCGCCTCCCTTCCTCTTCGTTGCCCCATCTCTCCCCACCCCCTGGCGCGAGAGGGCATGATCATCATGGCGGACGCGGAGAGTCGCGTCCTCCTGGCCTGTTGCGTCCTCGTCTGTCCCACCTTACCTCCACCCCCTCCCACCTCCATCTCTTCCTGCCACACGCGCACGAGGGCGGCATCACGACGCGCAGAGGCGCCGCCTCGCGTGGACGGTGATCCCTCGTCGCCTTCCATTGCCCCGCCGCCCAGGCGCACGAGGGGACCAGCGCCATATGCATGGTGCACGAACAGCGGCGCCTGCTCGCGAGAGGCCTCCTCTCTCTCCCGCCCTCCCTTCCATTGCCCCAGCATTCCCCATCTCCCTACCGCTCCATCTCGCCACCCGCCTGTCTCCCAGGCGCGCGAGGGGACGATCTCCATGGTGGACGTGCAGCGCCGCCTGCTCGCGTGGGCTCTGAGCCCTTGTTCCCCGCCCGTTCCGCTGCCCCATCACCGCCATCTCCGCATCACCGCCATCTCCGCATATCCTCCTCTCTCCCCGTCTCCCAGGCGCACGAGGGCACGATCTCCATGGTGGACGCGCAGCGCCGCCTGCTCGCGTGGGCGCTACTGGACCCCGACAACCACTTCTTCCTCTTCCTCGACCACAGGTGCCGCCCTCCTCGCACACCGCGTCCTCCTCTCTCGATACTCTCGTCAACTCGCACGCACGCGCTCCTTGTCGTCTTCGCTTGGTCGCCTCCCTCCCTGCCTTCCGCGTTTCTCTAACTCGCATCGCCAGCGGCTTCCAGGAATACGAGCCATCCAGCCATCCAGCCATCCAGCCATCCAGCCATCCAGCCATCCAGCCATCCAGCCATCCAGCCATCCAGCGCTTTTCAAGTCCGGTGCCAGCATGACTGCATGATCGCAAGCACTCAGCCTGCTCCGCTCCTCCCTCCCTCTGCCCCCGTGTCCCACATCCCTCTGCCCCGCGCAGCTGCATCCCCATCCGCGGCTTCGCGCACATCTACTCCTCGCTGCTGCACTCGCGCCACTCCTTCGTCGCCATGTGAGCCTCCTAACGCGCTTTCTCGTAACGCGCTTGCTCGTAACGCCCGGTGTGGCTCTCTGCCGTGCAGTGTGTCTCCTGCTCACTGTCAATTGGCTGCCAGCCCGTCTCTCCCCAGTTCCTCCCTCACCCCTCTCGCCCCCTATGTCGCGTTGGCACATGTCAACGCAGTCAACGCAGTCAACGCGTCGTTTCCATCCTCGTTCTTCCCGCACCTCCTCCAATTCCCCTTCCCATCCTTCCCTACCCTCTTTTCAGGGCGGACGATCCCAGCGCCTATCCGCCCGAGCTCGCTCCTCTCGTTCCGCCGCACAAGTTCGCTAGAAGCTCCAAGGTATTGCGCTGCTGGTGTGGTGGGAGTGGTTGCACGGCCTTCCTGTGGGGGCATTGCTCGTTCTTGTCTCCCTCTCGTGGTCTCCCTCTCGTGGTCTCCCTGTCGTGGTCTCCCTGTCGTGGTCTACCTGTCGTGGTCTACCTGTCGTGGTCTACCTGTCGTGGTCTACCTGTCGTGGTCTACCTGTCGTGGTCTACCTGTCGTGGTCTCCCTGTCGTGGTCTACCTGTCGTGGTCTACCTGTCGTGGTCTCCCTGTCGTGATCTCCCTGTCGTGGGAGGCACAGCAGTCGTGAGCCAGGAGAGGACTGCTTGACGAGCGCAGCATCGGCTGTTTCCCTTCATCCTGCCTCTTTGTGCCGCCTACCATGATGCCCTTCATGCTTCCCCTGATGCCCCTCTTGCTGCCCGTCATGTCCCTTGCCCATTTCTGTGTACCTCAGTGGGTGGCTGTGAACCGGCCGCATGCCACAGCCATCGTGGCCGACAATATGTTCTACCGTGCCTTCAAGCACCACTGCAAGGTAAGGTGGTCCCTCACGTGCTTTTTCGAGTTGATCGTCACATAATGATTGGTGGAGGCACCATTCGCAGGGGGTGCCATCATCATCATTGTCTTTCACTTCCTGGCAGCCCTCATTCCCCCGTCTCAATAGCAACTCGGACCTCCTGCCTCTCGCCTCCCGTCCCCTTGCTCCCCTACCCCCCTGCGCCTCCCCATGACCATGCAGGGCGCGCCAGCAGCATCTAGTGAGAGCGACAGAGGGGCCGCCTCCAGTGCCCTAGCATCGCACGCACACCTGCCCGCCTGCCAGCCTGATGAGCACTACATCGCCACTTTCCTTCGAGTGCGTTCTGCCTCCCTCTCTCCGCTTTCTCCCTCTCTTCACCTTCTCCCTCTCTTTCTTCCCTTTCCATGTTCCACGTTCGACCCTGATTCCGTCCAGCGAAGCTATGGTGGTGCTGTAGTGCGGCAATGCACTGTTGAACAAAAGTCCTCTAGCTGCTGATTTAGCTAGGGGAATGGTTTGCTGGCTGGGTTTGAGTGGTGCGGGATTTACATGTGGAGGGTGGTTTCAGTGTGAGCCCAGCCGCATGGCGGCTGCTGTGGGATGATTGGGGAGAGGCGGCAGGGAGGCAGCTTGTCCAAGTCTCCCCTTCTCCCGCTCCCCCCCTTGCAGACAGTAGACCCAGACGACGTGGCCAACATCACCATCCTCCTGCATGAGAGCCACATGGCCGCTGTTGTCCTCTCTCACCTCGCAGTCAGTGGACCTGGACGGAGTGGTTAGCTTCACCATCACTGTCACAAAGGAGAGCCACAAGGGCTCTGCTGCTGGCATGCATGGGAAGTAAGGTTGAAAAGACTGCTGGCTTATCCATCCCCCCTCCCATCCCTTTTCTCTCTCTCCAAATGCAGACAGTGGACCCGGATGGAGTGGCCAACTTCACCATCACGCACGAGAGCCACATGGGCGCTGCCGCTGCCATGCACGAGGAGATGCGGCGAGAGGCGCAGCAGCGAGCACGCATGAGACGGCGGCAGCAGCGGCGGGAGGAGGGCGAGACGAGGGGAGGTGGAGGGAAGGAGGGGCAGGGAGGTGAGGACGGGACATGGCAGTTGCGGCGGCAGTTGCAGCAGGAGATGCAGCAAGGGGAGGTGGTGTACGGTGCTGTGAACATTACGTCAAGATTTATCATGGAGATACAGGTGAGCTGATGGGTGCATGCCTGGCTGATGTGTGTCATGAGATGTTTCATGGACAGGCAGGGGGGATGGGGTGGGGGAATGCTGCTGGTGTGTTGAGTAAGGGGATAGCCAGTTCACAAGCCACCATCTTTCAACCAAGCAGCTGTCTGTCTTGATGCCTGTTTCGTTCATTTCTTCTGGTTTCATTCACCCGTATGCCGCTTTTCTTTCAGGATGCGACAGCCTATTTCCATCAAACTGCGCGTCTCTCTACTGTAAGAGTTCACCCAAATGTACCTTTGCAACCTGCATTTGGCCTGTTCAGCAGTTTGCCTCTAGAATTGCTTTGTTGGCTCGCATCTGATCTGCAACTTTGTCAGGTGTTTGTGTTTGCAGATAGAACATTTAATTCCTGTGTCATGCTTTTAACTGTTGTCAAACCCAATGTTCCCCTGTCATTTTGCAGAGCCCGACAGCCTGTAGATGGAATGGGCAACTCAAGCCATGCTTCATGTTTGCCCGACCCTTTCGTCCAGATGCCGTTGATGAGATCATGAGCATTTTACCTAATGTCCTCAATTATTGAGGTGTAAGCACAGGTTCAGCAAGATCTGTTGTCTTAGTTGTCCCTTTAGTGGACCCTAGAATGTTTAAGCTGAAATATGCCTGAAATGCTATGCCATAACCAAGCGCTTATGTCATGCAACTATGACATGCATAGGCTTCAGTTCATTTCAAACCCTTGGAGCACCTAAGAAGATTCACCATATGGATGAACATGTATGAAACATAGATTTATCTTGGTTACTCTACATACAATAAATAGACGTACAACAGAATGATGTACCACAAATCTACTGAATGCTGATGTTCTTGACAACAATTGTGTAGGGGGCATTTGTAGGGTCGCTGTTGACTCCAGCCCAAGAACCACCATTGATGAAAGAAGCGTTCCATATGCTGGAGTATAAATAGACGTTCATAGAAGGAAAGGAATCGCTCGTTGATTTCAGCACGGTCCTCACGAGTTCGCCATCAATGAACCATCTGCAGAAGAAATCCGTCAGACGAGTTCAGAGAAATGAACAACCAAAACGGGCATCTGCTTACTGAATCTTGTCATCGTCGTATGTAACGGAGTACGAGTGGAAATTTTTGCTTGCATCGAATCCGAGGTCAATGAGCACCTCGTGTCCACCAACTCTGTCAACAGACGATCATTTGTCGTCGATGCTTGTGTAAGGGAAGAAGGTACTTGAAGATGAAAGAGAAATCTTACCCATTGACATAGTAGTTTGTCTGAACCTGCATGTTGTTCTTGCCAAGCCATTCAAAGTCGATCTCGTCTTGCGTTGTGCTTCCTTCGAGCGAGGACAAGTAAAAAGATGACACAATGCCACTCGTTTCACCACTTGGAATCATGACGTCTCCTGAAAACGTTGTTCCTGTCCCATAACGGGATGAAGATCGCACACGAGCAGCTGCCACGCATCCCAATCACAGTCGTTAACTAACCAATAGTCAGTGATCCAAGAGTACGAAGGAGCATCTCGTACTTCCTGAATTGTCTTCAAAGATGTGAAATCCACGACCATCTGCATCAATGGACGCATGGTCCTCGACCCCAGCATCGAACACCATGGAAGGTCCTGAGTTTACGACGCGGCTCATTGGTGTTAGCTTGACATTCTTGTGGCTCTTGATCTTGTGGCTTCGTTTTGCCGAGACCCTGTTATATGAATGTTAGACCAGAGCAGAGGCCTGCGACACGCAAGAACAAAGCTCGTGACATTACCCTGGAGTGCTCAGGGAAATAAGAAGGCAAACTAGAATCGCCACGCTGAAAATGGAGCAGCCGAACTTGAGGGCCATTGTGGTAGATGTGATTCAAGTCCAGAGGCTTGAAGGCTCAGGTGGAAATTGCGGTCGAGGATGCCTGAAAAAAACCTAGCAGTATTTGTAGCTCCTTGCTTGGACTTCCGCACCGCGACTTCGCCCTTACAAGGTGGATCGATAACGGTGTAGCGTGGTCCCAAGACGTCTGGGTTTCAATTCTTAGTTTCCGAAACTCAACCAAAATGAACAGGGTTACCCTCTTTGTGCTGCGATTACCAGCGACCCCCTCAGCGTGTCTCTGATTGGCCGAACAACCCGAACACCGAAAGCCAGCGACCCACACACTTCCAACCCGTCGCACACCCAACCTCAGTCCAAAACCTTCCATGCATTCCGTGCAACGCCTCTCGCCTAGCATCAAACACGCAACCTACATCCATAGCACAGCATAAGGACCACGCCTAGCGAAGAAACTACGGGCGTGCGGAGCGCGGGAGCGCGCAAATAGAGAAAGAAGGCGCCGATGTGCAAGGTTCGAGAGGCGCGCCGGGCCGTAAAGGTCTCCCGCGCCTAATTCGCCCCGCGAACCCTTCGCACGATCCGTTGACCTCTTCGCACCCCGATTCCGCCTCGTCATGCGCTCTACTATTCCATCCCGTCATCCATTGTCATACTCCCTTTCGCCTTCCGCACTCCTATTCCGCCCCGCTGTTTGCACTCCTTTACCCGCAAACCTCTCCGCTGCGAGGAGAGACAGAGAGATAGGGAGGAGAGAGAGGAGAGACACAGCGTGTAAGGGAGGAGCGAGGAGAGACAGAGCGAGGAGAGACAGAGAGATAGGGTGGAGAGAGAGGAGAGACACAGCGTGTAAGGGAGGAGCGAGGAGAGACAGTGAGATAGGGAGGAGTGAGAGAAGAGGCACAGCGTGTAAGGGAGGAGCGAGGAGAGACAGAGAGATAGGGAGGAGAGAGAGAAGAGACACAGCGTGTAAGGGAGGAGCGAGGAGAGACAGAGAGATAGGGAGGAGTGAGAGAAGAGGCACAGCGTGTAAGGGAGGAGCGAGGAGAGACAGAGAGATAGGGAGGAGAGAGAGGAGAGACACAGCGTGTAAGGGAGGAGCGAGGAGAGACAGAGAGATAGGGAGGAGAGAGAGAAGAGACACAGCGTGTAAGGGAGGAGCGAGGAGAGACAGAGAGATAGGGAGGAGTGAGAGAAGAGGCACAGCGTGTAAGGGAGGAGCGAGGAGAGACAGAGAGATAGGGAGGAGAGAGAGGAGAGACACAGCGTGTAAGGGAGGAGCGAGGAGAGACAGAGAGATAGGGAGGAGAGAGAGAGGAGAGACACAGCGTGTATGGGAGGAGCGAGGAGAGACAGAGAGATAGGGAGGAGAGAGAGGAGAGACACAGCGTGTAAGGGAGGAGCGAGGAGAGACAGAGAGATAGGGAGGAGAGAGAGGAGAGGCACAGCGTGTAAGGGAGGAGCGAGGAGAGACAGAGAGATCGGGAGGAGAGAGAGGAGAGACACATCGTGTAAGGGAGGAGAGAGGAGAGACAGAGAGATCGGGAGGAGAAAGAGGAGAGACTCAGCGTGTAAGGGAGGAGCGAGGAGAGACAGAGAGATAGGGAGGAGAGAGAGGAGAGACACAGCGTGTAAGGGAGGAGCGAGGAGAGACAGAGAGATAGGGAGGAAAGAGAGGAGAGACACAGCGTGTAAGGGAGGAGCGAGGAGAGACAGAGAGATAGGGAGGAGAGAGAGGAGAGACACAGCGTGTAAGGGAGGAGCGAGGAGAGACAGAGAGATAGGGAGGAGAGAGAGGAGAGACACAGCGTGTAAGCGAGGAGCGAGGAGAGACAGAGAGATAGGGAGGAAAGAGAGGAGAGACACAGCGTGTAAGGGAGGAGCGAGGAGAGACAGAGAGATAGGGAGGAGTGAGAGAAGAGGCACAGCGTGTAAGGGAGGAGCGAGGAGAGACAGAGAGATAGGGAGGAGAGAGAGGAGAGACACAGCGTGTAAGGGAGGAGCGAGGAGAGACAGAGAGATAGGGAGGAAAGAGAGAGGAGAGACACAGCGTGTATGGGAGGAGCAAGGAGAGACAGAGAGATAGGGAGGAGAGAGAGGAGAGACACAGCGTGTAAGGGAGGAGCGAGGAGAGACAGAGAGATCGGGAGGAGAGAGAGGAGAGACACAGCGTGTAAGGGAGGAGCGAGGAGAGACAGAGAGATAGGGAGGAGAGAGAGGAGAGACACAGCGTGTAAGGGAGGAGCGAGGAGAGACAGAGAGATAGGGAGGAGAGAGAGGAGAGAAACAGCGTGTAAGGGAGGAGCGAGGAGAGACAGAGAGATAGGGAGGTGAGAGAGGAGAGACACAGCGTGTAAGGGAGGAGCGAGGAGAGACAGAGAGATAGGGAGGAGAGAAGGAGGGACAGTGATAGGGGGGAGAGAGAGGAGAGAGAGAGAAAAAGGGAGGAGAGAGAGAGAAAAAGGGAGGAGAGAGAGAGAAAAAGGGAGGAGAGAGAGAGAAAAAGGGAGGAGAGAGGGAAAAAAAGGGAGGAGAGAGAGAGAAAAAGGGAGGAGAGAGAGTTCAAAAGGGAGGAGAGAGGAGAGACACAGCGTGTAAGGGAGGAGCGAGGAGAGACAGAGAGATAGGGAGGAGAGAGAGGAGAGACACAGCGTGTAAGGGAGGAGCGAGGAGAGACAGAGAGATAGGGAGGTGAGAGAGGAGAGACACAGCGTGTAAGGGAGGAGCGAGGAGAGACAGAGATCGGGAGGAGAGAGAGGAGAGACACAGCGTGTAAGGGAGGAGCGAGGAGAGACAGAGAGATAGGGAGGAGAGAGAGGAGAGACACAATGTGTAAGGGAGGTGCGAGGAGAGACAGAGAGTTTGGGAGGAGAGAGAGGAGAGACACAATGTGTAAGCAAGGTGCGAGGAGAGACAGAGAGATAGGGAGGAGAGAGAGGAGAGACACAATGTGTAAGGGAGGTGCAAGGAGAGACAGAGAGATCGGGAGGAGAGAGAGGAGAGATACAGCGTGTAAGGGAGGAGCGAGGAGAGACAGAGAGATAGGGAGGAGAGAGAGGAGAGACACAGCGTGTAAGGGAGGAGCGAGGAGAGATAGAGAGATAGGGAGGAGAGAGAGGAGAGACACAGCGTGTAAGGGAGGAGCGAGGAGAGACAGAGAGGTAGGGAGGAGAGAGAGGAGAGATACAGCGAGTAAGGGAGTAGCGAGGAGAGACAGAGAGATAGGGAGGAGAGAGAGGAGAGAGACAGCGCGTAAGGGAGGAGCGAGGAGAGACAGAGAGATAGGGAGGAGAGAGGGGAGAGACACAGCGTGTAAGGGAGGAGCGAGGAGAGACAGAGAGATAGGGAGGAGAGAGAGGAGAGACACAGCGTGTAAGGGAGGAGCGAGGAGAGACAGAGAGATAGGGAGGTGAGAGAGGAGAGACACAGCGTGTAAGGGAGGAGCGAGGAGAGACAGAGATCGGGAGGAGAGAGAGGAGAGACACAGCGTGTAAGGGAGGAGCGAGGAGAGACAGAGAGATAGGGAGGAGAGAGAGGAGAGACACAATGTGTAAGGGAGGTGCGAGGAGAGACAGAGAGTTTGGGAGGAGAGAGAGGAGAGACACAATGTGTAAGCAAGGTGCGAGGAGAGACAGAGAGATAGGGAGGAGAGAGAGGAGAGACACAATGTGTAAGGGAGGTGCAAGGAGAGACAGAGAGATCGGGAGGAGAGAGAGGAGAGATACAGCGTGTAAGGGAGGAGCGAGGAGAGACAGAGAGATAGGGAGGAGAGAGAGGAGAGACACAGCGTGTAAGGGAGGAGCGAGGAGAGATAGAGAGATAGGGAGGAGAGAGAGGAGAGACACAGCGTGTAAGGGAGGAGCGAGGAGAGACAGAGAGGTAGGGAGGAGAGAGAGGAGAGATACAGCGAGTAAGGGAGTAGCGAGGAGAGACAGAGAGATAGGGAGGAGAGAGAGGAGAGAGACAGCGCGTAAGGGAGGAGCGAGGAGAGACAGAGAGATAGGGAGGAGAGAGGGGAGAGACACAGCGTGTAAGGGAGGAGCGAGGAGAGACAGAGAGATAGGGAGGAGAGAGAGGAGAGACACAGCGTGTAAGGGAGGAGCGAGGAGAGACAGAGAGATAGGGAGGTGAGAGAGGAGAGACACAGCGTGTAAGGGAGGAGCGAGGAGAGACAGAGAGATAGGGAGGAGAGAAGGAGGGACAGAGTGATAGGGGGGAGAGAGAGGAGAGAGAGAAAAAGGGAGGAGAGAGAGAGAAAAGGGGAAGAGAGAGAGAAAAGGGAGGAGAGAGAGAGAAAAAGGGAGGAGAGAGAGAGAAAAGGGAGGAGGGAGAGAGATAAAGGGAGGAGAGAGAGAAAAAGGGAGGAGAGAGAGAGAGAAAACGGGAGGAGAGAGAGAGAAAAAGGGGAGAGAGAGAGAAAAATGGAGGAGAGAGAGAAAAAGGGAGGAGAGAGAGAAAAAGGGAGGAGAGAGAGAGAAAAAGGGAGGAGAGAGAGTTAAAAAGGGAGGAGAGAGAGAGAGAAAAAGGGAGGAGAGAGAGAGAAAAAGGGAGGAGAGAGAGAGAAAAAGGGAGGAGAGAGAGAGAAAAAGGGAGGAGAGAGAGAGAAAAAGGGAGGAGAGAGAGAGAATAAGGGAGGAGAGAGAGAGAGAATAAGGGAGGAGAGAGAGAGAAAAAGGGAGGAGAGAGAGAGAAAAAGGGAGGAGAGAGAGAGGGGACAGA
Source organism: Closterium sp. NIES-67 (assembly GCA_027943415.1). Classification (NCBI taxonomy): domain Eukaryota; kingdom Viridiplantae; phylum Streptophyta; class Zygnematophyceae; order Desmidiales; family Closteriaceae; genus Closterium; species Closterium sp. NIES-67. The sequence continues at coordinate 157,296 of BQMB01001223.1, read as the reverse complement.
GAGATACGGAGGAGAGAGGAGGGATAGAGGATAGAGGAGAGGGCGAAGTTAGAGGGGGGATAAGGAGGGGCGAGCAGGAGCGCAGAGGGGAAGAAACGGGAGAGAGGGAGGTGGGGAAAGGAGCTATGTGAGGTTCGAACGGGGTAGAGAGGCGGATTGGGGCCACAAAGGGCACAAAAAGGGGTGGAGGGGGGTGGGGGGAAGTGTTGATAAGAGACTTCGGCAGAAGGATATGTGGATTGGAGCCTCTGGAGGCATCGAAGAGGGAGAGTGAGGGGGGGGAGGTAGCAACAAGAGGCATTATATGGAGGAACGAAATGAGTGCAGATGTAGAAATGGGAGGCACTTTAGGTGTCCAACAGTGCACCACTAGGTCCGTCTGCCTCATTCTCTTCCCTGCTCTCTGCAATTATCGTTGCCTGCTGAATGTGGCCATGGGTGCATGGGTTCGTGCATGCATGGCATGATGCATTGGCTCATGGGCGTATGGCATGATGCATGGGTATGTGGGTTCATGGGCGTATGGCATGATGCATGGGTATGTGGGTTCATAGGCGTATGGCATGATGCATGGGTATGTGGGTTCATGGGCGTATGACATGATGCATGGGTATGTGGGTTCATGGGCGTATGGCATGATGACTGTGTGCAGGAGTTGTTGAGGCGACCGAACGTGCTGCTGGCAGTCAATGCTCTAATGGATGCCTGGTCACATGCAGCTATGCACTGCCGTGCATGCCACCATGATGCATCAATACACTATCCAGGCACATGAGTAGTCTAGTCTGGCCTGGTCATTGCAGCTCTCATCTCAAGATGTGCGGCGCAGCAGATTCCTACATGGCATGAATGAATTTCACTCCGTCGCTCATTTTGAGATCCGCTAGTGGTTGTTTCAGTAATCATAAATGTAGTACCACATTTGGTACATGCCAACAATCACGCGCACTACCCATACAATTTACAATTAGCTGCAGCTGCTACTTATGCGGCTGTAGGTGGTAAAAGCATATGTCGGCAGATATGGTTTGTACACTGTTGTGGTATGATATGGTATGTATTCACGCACACAGACACAGACACAGACACACAGACACACACACACACACACACACATGCACACACACACACACTCACACACACACACACACACACACTCACACACACACACACACACACACACACACACTCGCTCCACTGAAGTATGGGAATTGAAATTGAATATTCACAATAAACACAGCACACCAGCCACCAATCACCACCCACACGCCCGTCACACCACCATTCCCTTTCTAATCACCCCTTCCTCCACTTCCTCCCCAGTCACCCTCTTCCTCCTCTTCCCTCGCCTCTTCCCCCCCACCACCCCCGTGGCCATGACTTCCTTCAGCAGCTGCGCCCAGTTCTGCACCTCACTGCCCGTGAAACCCATGGACACGCGCACCTGCCTGGGGGATACCCCCCCCGCCTGCCGCTGCTCCGCACGCATCTCACTGCTCGTGCTCGCGCCACTGCAGGAGACTAGGGAGTCATGGAAACCGCGAGACATGAGAGTTGTGCGACCTTGGGCTTCCAGCGACACATGGGAGAGCTTGGAATAAGACACTGAGGGAGTGTGAGGAGAAGAATGGAGTGAGAGCAACCCATCTGCATTTGAAGTAAGCATTGTTCTGCAGATGCCACTATCTCGCTCCCCCTTTTTCTCTCTCCCTCCCTCCCTCTCGCCCTCCCTCCCTCCTTCCCTCCCTCCTCCCCTCCCTCCAATTGTCCTTTGTATTAGTTAGCAAGGAGTACAGGCGTGACAGGTAAGTCATTGGGACACTACAAGGCAAAACAGAGCAAACACACCGACCAGCCCGAGCTGGGTTCCCCAGCACCGGCTCTAGGACTTGCAGAAGGTCGCCCATGGGGAGGGGCTCCGCTGGGCCGCGCAGGGGGATCTCCTCCACCGCCTGGGCGTGGTTGATCTTGGTGTTCAGCGCAACCGCCTGCCCGTGCTGCAAGGTAACCGACCATTGCTGGCGATACTCATGGAAGAGCTTGCTGGAGGAACTTGAAGACACCGGGGAGGTAAGGCCGTATGTATCAGCCACCATGGCGAAGAAGCCAACCCATTATGGGCGGGCGGGCAGCCGATACTTGTTCTCTTTCTGGCGAGCTGCGATCCTGAAGGGCCAACCATTGCCGCGACATGCAGACTCGTCGTCCTTGGAGACGGGGTCCATCACAGTAATATCGCAGAGCCGTGTCGCCCTCGAGTTGGGGTGGCGGATGTCGACATCAGCCCAAAGGAAGGAAACTCAGGTAAACAAGTTGGTCTCCTTGAGGGTAATGAAGTCGGCATCGATGGCGATCCTGGCGCGGTCGTCGCCCTGGCCGTGGTGGGTTCCTGTGCGTCCAGGAAACTTTGCACACCGAAGAAGGTTGTTGGGCAGGCAGGGGTACTGGCTGACGATGAGCCAGTAGCAGCAGTTATAGACCAGACGCGTGGAGTGTGGGCGCCCGAGGCGGAACGACACTGCCGTTGAGAAGTGGCCGAGTGAATTGCGGAGAGATGAGGAAAAGGGGATGGCATGGAGCCAGTCCCCAGCCCTCGGTCCCATGAGGGAAATGAGGCACTGAGTATGGACCTATAGCTTGTTCAGCACGAGGCGATGGGTCGCATCGAAGAGGAATATGAAGTGCTCAAATTGGACCTCCAATGCAAGGGCTCGCTGTAGCTCGGGGCAGAGGAGCTCGCCAGTGGAGTGGGGCAGAGCGTCCTCAAGTATGCAAGCTGGCGAGGCAGCGGCACAATGGCGGTGGGGTCGGGGTCGAATATGGATAACAGGTGGGCCATGGCGACAGGGAGGGACCCAAGGAACTCGTTCAGGAAGTGTGCGATGGCGACGGTGGAGGTGAGGTAGGCGAGGGCGGCTTTATGGCTGGATTGCACAGCCCGAGCCCTCCTAGGTTCATGGGCAGGGACGCCTGCATCCACACCCGCCACCTCCTGCCTTCGGCACGGGGCAGAGGCAGGCGGCACGCCTCCACAGCCGTGTGGAAGGGACCATCCCCATAGCCGTCCCATTCCTTGGAAGGGAGACAATCCGAGGGGGATGGAACGGTGGAGGTAGCATGCGCGGCGAGCCAGGCACCAAGAGGAGAGGAGCAGTGCAAAGAGAGAAGGGATAGAGAGAGAGAGAGAGAGAGAGAGAGAGAGAGAGAGAGAGAGAGAGAGAGAGAGAGAGAGAGAGAGAGAGATAGAGAGAGAGAGAGAGAGAGAGAGAGAGAGAGAGAGAGAGAGAGAGATAGAGTGATGGAAAGAGAGAGATAGAGAGAGAGAGAAAGAGAGAGAGAGAGAGAGAGAGAGAGAGAGAGAGAGAGAGAGAGAGAGAGAGAGAGAGAGAGAGAGAGAGAGAGCGAGAGAGAGAGAGAGAGAGGACGCGGACGCGTCGTGCTCATTATTCTTTTAGCCTTTAACAAGTCCTCTGGTTTTGCCGGCTCGCGCCGGCGGCTGAAGGCCGCCGGAGCTCGCAGTGTGGCCTTTGGCCGCGCATCGGGGCAGGTGGCAAGCAGCAAATCAGTACATTGAATAGGCATACTGTAGCATATAACCATAAACATAGACCCCACAGCGCTATCCACCCTGGAACCACGACCTAGGCATGTGCCAAACCTAGGCAAACGGAATAGCTTGTGCGACCCCGCCCACGGTGTGACAACCCCACCATGGGCGTGAAATGTACCAAAACGGCGCCGAGGTTTACCCCGGGGGCAGCAGCTGGGCCATCACTTGCCACACGGCCCGTAGAACAGCAGCGGCAGAAGCTGCAAGACTCGCTGCAGTCTCAGCACCAACTGCCCGTGACAGCGCCGACACTGCCAGTGGCGCAGCTGCCGCCTCATCAACAGCTACGCGGGGCTGAAGAGGCACGTACACCAGCCCCCATAGCAACATCGCCACAGCTTCCTCCGCCCGGGCCCGCTGGTGCCGCGATAGCACTGGATCGCGGGCCACAAGAGGGTAACGTTCCAGAACCACGTGGAATACCTCTAGCAGCTCTGCCACCCAACCCAGACACTCGACAAGCCCGTTCAGCTGCTGCTGACAGCTGTACGCCGGACCATCACGCGACCGGCGCAAACGAGGGATCTGGGGATGCGGCGACCAGCGGAGGCGATTGCCCCCGTGAACAGTGCACGGAATCGCGGGTCGGGTGGCAGTGGATGATGGGAATCCTGCGAAGCGAAACTCCCATTCTAGGAACGAAACGGGCGCCTCCCCACGGCCTGATCACCTGTCAACTCGGAGCCGTCGCGGGGGTGCTGCGCCTCCCACACCCGCAGGTGGCTCCGGGGAGAGAGGAGCAGCTCAATTTCCATCAACGCACGCGGTGCGTCGCGGGACGAACGGAGGCGTGGGGTCCGACTGTGCAGCCGAAGCGGATGGCGTGAGGGGCGTGGACATGCCCGCGGCACCGGCAAACGCGCCAGAGCCGGGCGAGGATGCTGGCACAGCTGGGTGAATAGTGCGTCCTTGCGGACGGGGAGGACAGGCGGGGAGAAGGGGGCGGCGACGGGGAACAGGGGGAAACATGGGGATGCGGAGGTCCCAGCAGAGGCAACCTATCACACAAATGGGCGACTGGCGGGAACGGCACGGACGCCTGCTGGAAACAAGGACGAACGAAGACGGAAATGGTGGAAGTGGGAGTGGGAGCAGATATGAGTCAGAATGGGTGGGGAGCATGGAATATGTACCTGGGTCATCAAAGGAACCTGGGGCGGAAGGGATTTTTGATAGGGCTTTCGAAGATGATGCGATCCGCTGAAGGGGGAGGAGGGTTCGAGCCGCGAATTTGGCTGAGGAACCAGATTTGCCGGCCAATCAGAGCCAGGGAATGCAAAATCAAATTCGTCCCTAGGAAATCTGGCCGGTGACAAAGCGCTGTGGCACTGTGCCATCGGCTGGGGCCTCACACCATTACGCGATTCTTGGCAACCCTTCCTGGCGAGATATTTGCCTCCGAAAATACTGGGGATCTTTGCCAATTGCTTGCTGGTATCGCTCCAGCGCATCAAATCCCACCCATAGTGCCCGAGAGGATGGCGCAGCAATTTCGGGAAGGGAAATGGGAAGAACGGTATAGAGAAAGCAGGAAGTCCGCAACGACTGCCCCTTCTGCCCGCCACCTGTCGGACGCTACCGGCCTGCGCGCACGTGCCGAGGGCTTGGTTCAGAAAACGAACCTCCGAAAGGCACTCGCTGCATTACTACCCTTGCTAGCCTTGCCAACTACAGCTGTGACACTCACGGCCCTGCGCGAAAAACACCCAACGAGAACTGGCGAAAGCCCAACATACTAGCACGACGTCGCAGACAACACGCTGGAAATTGAACACGTCGCATTTCGCAGGTTACTAGCGAAATGCCAACGTGGCATCGGTGGTGGCCCATCGGGCACGTGCTTCGAGCACTTGCGGGACCCTGCCCTTCTCAACCTCCACGTGCTCAACCTACTCCTGCATGCGGTCAACCTGACTATTGGGGGCAAATTCGCGTTATACATATGCGAGATTCTGCTCCCAAGCAAACTAATCGCCCTCAGCAAACCAGGCAGCGGGGTTCATCCCATTGCAATTGGGGAGGCATTCCTGCACGTGGAGGCTAAGGTGGCACTACACGAGCTGACAGCAGCGACATGGGCATTCTTCATGCCACACCAGTTCACGGTGGCAGTGACAGGGGGAGCGGGGTGTGTGGGCCACACCGTCCGAACTCTGATATAGGCGTTCCTGTTCATATCATCCTACGGCTAGATGTTGCCAATGCCTTCAACAGCGTCCACCGCTATAGCTTCCTGCAGGTACTCCAGTGGAGCCCACTTGCCCCGCTCACCCCGCTTGCACTCACCCTCTACGGCGCGCCGTCACCGCTTGTGTGAGAGTATGACCCAGTTACACTCATTTCCATCCTTCTCCTCTATCTCATTCTTCTTTCCATCTTGATTCATTTGGTCTTTATCTCATCTCATTTGGGTTTCTATTCCTCATTTTCCATTCTCCTTTGGTTTATCCAATTATTTTATTATATCACTGACCAGGCTCGGGATGTACTGGCGCGCTATATCTAGCGTAATCTTGCCATAATCCTGCCAATAGCTTCGTGTGGCTATATGCAGTGTGATTCTATTTCTAGAAGGGTATATTCCCTTTGGATAGGATAAATCTGGTTACGTGATGTACCTTGGAAGTATTAAGCGCCTTGTATCAATCCATAGTGCAACATTTTCTCGACCCATTCGATCCTGTAACACTTGGTAATCAGAGCTTTTCTCACTCGGCTGCGCTCAGCTAAGTAGCAGCAGCGGGAAAACCTGCCTCGAAAAACCGCCGGGGGCGACTAATTCGGGGCCGATTCTAGCAAGCACCAACTCCGCATTTTTTAAATTAACCCCTCCGTGCGTGTTTTGAACAAGATGGCGGACTTCGACAACGCCGAGGTTACCCAGCAGCTCTTCATGCGCATTGCCACCCTTCAGGAGGAGATGCGAGCCAACCGCTAAGCTTGGCAAAATGAGTTCGAGCGAGTAAATCGACTCGCCAACGCACGGCACAAAACGACAACGGCGACAATGCAACAGTTTCTCGGGGCTCCAAAGCCACGCCCACCTGAGCCGTTCGATCCGAGTGATTGACATTCCGACGTCCGCAGATGGATCGCTGGAATGAAGATCTACTTCGCAACCGTCGGATGGAGCTCGCCAGTCTGGGACGGTCAACGCCTGCGACTCACAGTGACACTGATGCGAGGGCCGGCACTCGATTGAATCAGCGGCAACAGTACCTTCATCCACGGCGAAGCCACGTGGGAGCAGTTCTGCACCGATTTGCTGAAACTTTTCGAGGCGATAAATTCCAGTTTCCTTGCCTGGGAAAAAATCATCGTCATCGACAGTTCGGGGGTGTAGCGCAGTAGATGCAGCAGATGGAAGAATTATATAACCACATTCCCGACCTGACTGAATGGGAAAAAGTACAGTCATGTCTCGCCGGGCTGAAAACGGATGTCAAACGACAGGTACAGTAGCAGCGACAAATTACGCGAGCTACAGTGACGTCGTTTTGGCAGCGGGGCGGTTTGACATGGTCAACGCCAGAACACGACGGGCGCACGTCGGCAGTACACGACAGGGCGACCGCTCGACTCACCCCACATTTGCCGACCCGATGGAAATCGACAGGTTCGACAGGCGGCCACGTCCGGAAAACACCAACTTCACGTGTGATTTTTGCGGGGTGCTAGGCAATCGAAACCTCGACTGCAAAAAAAATGAGAGCCACACGTGCAGAGTATCGGGCGCGCAACTGTGGCGGAAATTCTTTGGCCAATCAGAAGACAAAAAACGGGAATCGCTAGTGATTGCGGATCTAGCTGGCGAAAAAGAAAAGATCCGAAAGCGGCCGCGGGATTGCGGAGAAATCAACTTTAACGAAGCTGATTCGACGTGAGCAGGAGGAAATGATGCGGGAAAATCTCCACCTCATGACCAATCTTCGCCAGAGAAAATCGCTCAGAAAGAATCATGACTCCGCTAAAAAAGACTCTGCCGAGACAGGGACACTCCTAGAAGACCCAAGAAATTATAAGGATTCGTTAAAGTTATCTTATCAAGACACTTCAAAGAAAACTTATGATTCTTGAGGGGCTAGAGCCTTGGAGAATTTTCGGGAGGGACTCCAGAAGAAGCATAAAATTGTGGAGATCGAACCGGTACCGGAAAACTTGGGGGAAAAAAAAAGGAGTGTGGAAAGAAGCCGACTTATCCATGGAGTCAACGTCCTCTCCCGACACCAGCCCACAATGACTACCCGTTACCCAGGGAAGATGTCGGTGGAGCTAAAGCAGCTCAAGAGGAAGTTGGGGGTCTACAAGAAGCTGCAAAAGCCCCGAACTCCTCCTTCGGATGCATCCAGCTCAGCAACTTTGGCATCAACAACGCACACAGTCGTGAAGGATACTCCGGACCCTGGAGAAGAGCCTTTCTCCAAGCATCCTCGGCCAGCTGCCGGCTCAGGAGTAGATATCAATGAAAAGGTGTGTACGGAATATTGGGATGTACCCAATGATCTTATCAATGAAACTATCTTTGGATACTCCGAGCAACGCCTGCCCCTCGTGCTCGGGGTCAACTGCAAAGGACGACGCCTCCAAGCAATTGTGGACAGCGGAGTATCACACACCGTATGCGACAAGGCAACAATCCACCGACTTCAGGAAGAGTAAGCCTTCAGCATTCTCTGCAACGATGGTGGACGGCAGCAAGTTACCAGTCTACGGCGAAGCTGTGCTACACCTACAAATCGGACCACTAAGCTAGAAACCCGCACTCCCCATCACCAACATAAAAGGGCTTGACTTGATCTTCGGGCGAGACTTCCTAAAAAAATCCAATCCCGAGATCAACTGGGTAAACCGTACTGCAACCATCTATAACAACGGAAGGAAAGTCCAGCTACCCAACAAGGACGACACAGGAGATATTCCAGTGGAGGCACTCGCTAGGTTCGAGAAGGGCATGAAATGAACCGACACCGGGTTCCTGGCGATAGCAACAGATGCAGAAGATGACAGAGAGAAAGCCTCGGAACCTCCAGAAAAAAATCAAGGAATTAATGAATGATTTCCAAGACATTCTTCCCGACGACCTTCCGAACGAGCTACCGCCATACCGAACGCACCAACACGATATCGTGGAAGAACCAGGTTTGAAGCCGACCTTTTGATCACCATATCAGCTCAGCCCCACAGAGCTAGCCGACATGAAGAAACAGATCGAGTATCTCATCGCAAATGGACTCATCCGACCATCCACATCGCCATACGGTACCCAAGTACTCTTCACACCGAAACCGGATTGAAGCCTTTGCACGTGTATCGATTACCGAGCTCTCAACAAGCTGACCATCAAGAACGAATACCCGATTCCACGAATCGATGACCTGCTTAACCATCTTCAGGGAGCCACGGTATTTTCCAAACTGGATTTGTGGTCCGGATACGGCAGATAAGAATGGCGTACAATTCCATCCACAAAACTGCCTTCCGAACTCGGTACGGATCGTACGAGTAACTGGTAATGCCGGTCGGACTCACCAATGCACCGGCAACCTTCCAAGCCGAAATGAACCACATTTTATGCCCCCTCTTGAATGAATGCATGGTGGTGTACCTGGATGACACCCCCATCTACTCGCGCGACATGAAGCACCACGTCGAACACCTGTGACGTGTCTTCGACATTCTTCGACAAGAACGATTCTACGTCAAATAACCCAAGAGCGAATTCGCCCTCAAGAAGGCCCAATTCCTAGGGCACATGGTGAGCGCTCAAGGAGTTCACGTGAACCCCAAGAAGATCGAAACCGTACGCACGTGGAAGACACCAGAGAACGTGAAGGAATTGCAACGGTTCCTAGGCTTCGGTAAATATTACAACAGGTCCGTGCCACAGTACACGAAAATCGCCGCGCTGTTCACGAATTTGCTGAAGAAGAACATGCTGTATAAGTGGGATCCAAAACATCAGGAAACCGTGGAGCAGCTGAAACAAGCACTCACGTCCGCACCCGTACTCATCTTGCCAAACCCCGAACGCGACTACGTCATCAAAGCTGACGCCAGTGACCAGGCAGTGGGAGTAGTCTTGATGCAAGACCAGGGGAATGGACTGCAACCATTTGCCTACTTCAGCAAAAAAGTGCGTGGGGCAGAACTAAACTACCCGATATACAACAAAGAAGCCCTTGCTATTATCATCGCCTTCAAAACGTGAAGATATTTCCTCGAAGGACGAAAAACAATCGTCTACATCGACCACTACAACCTGAAATATTTGAAGACAGCCAAACCTCTCCAGGTGGCAGGTCCGGTGGATTGACTTCCTGGAGACGCACTTCCACTATGACATCGTGCACAAGCCCGACCACAAAAACAAAGCAAACGCTCTTAGCTTGCCTGCACATGTTGCTGCTATCCAGGTCAAAGAAATGAACCCACTACTCAAAGGACTCTTCAGACACGGGTATACAATCCACCCCAAAATTCCCTTGTCAAAAAAGCGATACCTGCTACAGTGGGACCATGACATCGCATCCCGCCAAGAATCAACAAAAATCTGGGTACCCAATTACCCTCCTTTGCGCCAATTACTACTCAAAGAATACCACGATGTCCTATATGCGGGACACTTCGGTAGCAACAAGATGCTCACCGGTATTGCAAAACACTACTACTGGCCCTACATGGCAGCCGACGTACAGAAATTCGTCACCTCGTGCGATACATGTCAACAGATGAAGAGCAACAAGCAGAAAAAGGCACGATTGCTACAGGAGAAAAAAGCAAAACTGCTACAACCGCTTCCTGTCCCAAAATAGCCATGGCAAGTGGTTAGCTTGGACTTCATAACCGGTTACCAACTACCACGAATGGGACACTTCATCCCGACACACACGACAGCACGCACCGAGGAGACAGCACAACTGTTCATTCGCTACATCATCTCACAGCATGGCATTCCAACCACACTCATCTCTGACCAAGACCCTAAGTTCACCAGCAAGTTCTGGAAGGAACTGATGTCTTTTCCCATAACCAAACTCGCCATGTCATCCGCCTACCATCCACAGACATATGGACAGACTAAACGTTTCAACCAAATTGTACAACAACTCCTCCGCGTAGCATGCAAGGACGAAATCTCTAAGTGGTACTTGCATCTACCCGTTTTGGAGTTTGCTTACAACAATGCCACGCATGCTGCTATTCGTTAGACGCCGTTCTTTCTCTTTTACGGACGCCACCCGCTCACTCCACAAAAACCAACAGCATCAGCCACAGTCCAACCCGCACACGCCTTCATCACGACCATGCATCAGCTTTGGGATCGGACCCACAAGCGCCTCCTTGACATTCAGCAGCAACAAAAGTGCTAGGCCGATCGCCACCGCACTGACCATACCATCACCGTGGGAGACCAGGTTCAACTCGACACCCGCAATCTCGACATCAATCATCTCCCATCCAAGCTTCGACCTCGCTTCTGCGGGCCCTTCCTCGTTGAAGCACAGGTCACTCCAGTTACCTTTCGCTTATGCCTGCCAGCTACCTAGAAGATTCACAACGCCTTCCATGTCCAATTTCTGAAGCCCTACCGCGATCCCAACATGGTCTTCACCGGATGCCAACTGCCGCCGCCGCCGCCCGTCCTCGTCCACGATGAACCCGAGTACGAGGTCGAGTCCGTGCTTGCACACCGCCGTCATCGGAATGGCACCGTGGAGCTTCTCATCTATTATGATCCTTCTACGAATAGCGGGGTCCCTGAATCTAAGATGGGTAACGCTCGTCGTCCTCTTCGCGACTACCTTGTCAAGCAGTGTCTTAGTACTACCACCCAGCTTTGAGGGGGGGAAGTGTGAGAGTACGACCCCATTATACTCATTCCCATCCTTCTCCTCTATCTCATTCTTCTTTTTATCCTGATTCATTTGGTCTTTATCTCATCTCATTTGGGTTTCTCTTCCTCATTTTCCATTAACCTTTGGTTTATCCTATTAATATATTTATATCCCCGACCAGGCTCGGGATATACTGGCGTGCTATATCTAGCGTAATCCTGCCATAATCCCTTAAAGCCAATAGCCTCGCACGGCTATACGCAGGTGATTCTATTTCTAGAAGGGTCTATTCCCTTTGGATAGGATAAACCCGGTTACTTAATGTACCTTGGATGTATAAAAGCGCCTTGTATCAATCGATAGGGCAACTTTTCCTCTACCCATTCGATCCTGTGTTAGCTCGTCCTCGACGTGGCCTTCAACGGGGCCGAGATCAGTAACAGCAAAGGCGTGCACCAGGGCGACCCATGGGTGACGCGCATGGCGAACTGCTACCCCGAGGTGATCGTCATGGCCTACGTTGACAACATCACCGTCGTCGGCCCACCAGCAGCGGCCACTGAAGCTTTTCAGCTCATGCAAGAGGGCTTGTAGGAGTGCAGCCTACAGTGCTCCCTCGCGAAGTCCATGGGCTGGTCATCGAGTGCCACGAGTGCAGTCCTCCTACCACCAAGGGTGGCACGAGCGAAGGGAGGCCTGCGCGTCCTCGGGAGCCTGGTGGGGGAGGCTGAGTTATGCAAATCCTACCTCCACGACGCACTAGCCAAAGCGGCAGCACCCCTTGGCCAGTTGATAGAGCTCCACCCCCAACACGCCCTCCTCCTCCTCTCGCGATGTGTGTCGCGGCGAGCCTCTTTCCTCCTCCGCACGACATCGGCAGACGACCTACCACTGGGGGAGTGGCATGGGTGGAGCGAGGACCTGGTGCGGGCAGCATTGAGTGCAACCAAACTCCAAGTACCACGAGGAGAACTTGAGTGGAGCCTCACATGGCATAATTCTACCCTACCCATCACCCAGGGAGGCTTCGGGATCATTGAACCCACCACGGAAGCGCCGGCGACATTCCTAGCATCGGCGCTAGCGACGGCACGACTTCTGGCATAAATCCGGCCGCCCGAGGGACTGCTCCGGAAGGCGAAACAACTGCTGGAGAGGGGAGGAGAGGGGGTGCTACCGCTCCACTCGGCTATCCGTGACATGGAGTACCACCTCCCAGAGGAGGCCACGGCCAAACTCGCAAAGGCGCGCACCTTTACCCCAACAAGTGCTCTGCAGCACCGGCTGAGCCTAGACATCAACGCCCGCCCTGCGTCCAAGCTATTCGCGAACACCCTACTGGACTATCTCGGCCTGGAGAACGCCCACGACACCCGCCTCAATAGCCTGTGGGGCACGGGCGCCGGCTACTCGCTGCTAGCCCTTCCATCCCAGCCTGACCTCTGCCTCACATCGGCCCAGTTCGGGACGGTGTTGGCCTTTTGCGTGGGCCTCCCACACCCTGTCCCGGGCGGCTGCTCCTGCAGGACAGCAGCAATCCTAGACCCGAGCCTCCCAAACCACATCCTCTAGGGCAACGAGGGTGGGTATCCTAAGAACCTCCACAACGCTCTCGTGTACGCGACACTCCGCATGGCTCAGGATACCTAATTCAGCATCTACCACGAAACAACCCAGTTCACCACCCCGACGAACCGGAAGCGTGCAGACCTGGCGGTGAGGGACAACAAGAGCGGGGCAGCGTGGGTCACATATATCACAGACACCGACCCCGTGCTCCAGCGGCGTGACCTTGATGCGGGAGGCCTCCCCAGCTGGGCGGCCAGGGAGGCGGGCCGGGCCAAGGATCGAGAGTATGAGGACCGGCCGGCGTAGGTGGGCTTCTATGCCCTGGCGATTGAGACCTACAGTATGGTGCATTGGCCCCCTCCACGGCCCAGTTCCTGCAGCTGCTAGCCGACCACGCTGCGCTGGTCCGATTCAAGGCCAACCCCCTCACTACCCCGGCCAAGAAGTTGTTTTCGCACTTTTGGCAGAGGTGGTCGGTGCTCCTGTAGCGGCTGCAGACGAACACCCTCATCACCCGCAGCGACATAGACCTTGATGCCACCTACCCCCAACCTAAGGCCGACCCGTGGGTGCCACACCTCGGGGATGTGTATGATACCTTAGATGTCGATGAGCCCAAGGGGGGGGGGGGGGGGGGGGGGGGGGGGTGTTCGTGGTGGGGTCCATAGGTAGCTTGCCTTGGGACCATTGGTAGCCTTACCTCTTTACATGCCCATGCATAGCCTGTACTCAGGTTTCATCAATACAAGGACCGCTTGAGAGAGAGAGAGGGCATTTCAAAGCTCATTGGGTGGTTTGCAATTAGGATTAGCTCTACGGCATCAACTTCAACCAAATACTCATTCCGTCAATCGCCACACATGCTTATGCATCCTGCTCACCATAGCCACCGCTAAGCATCTCCAAATCTGCCAAATCGATATCAAGAAAGCATTCCTTGATCTATATTATAGTAAGCTACCTCACACCTATGAAAATGGGCAATCTGACAACAACACTTCTAGGCCATCCTATTTGCGTATCGCTTTCAGTAGCTCCCACACGATGCAGGAATGTATCGCCTCCACTTCTGCGGAGACTACATTCTTCTTACTATCTATATCAGTATCTTCCTCTACACCAGCACCATCAACGACCTGTACGACACAAGAGCCGGTGACCTGTTGCAAGGTGTAGCCCATGATATCACAAGCCTTGCACTGGTAGGAAATTACTATGCTTAGCGTGATCGACAATTTTTTTCGTGTAGTTGGTGTGCGTGGACGATATTGCACCATATACCTAAAAATTTGAAGCTGACCCTGCCGTTCTACTACTAGCACAAACAGCGCGCCAAGGACCTATCATACAGTGACGGAAAGTATTGTCCGGATAATTACCTTTAAAATGTTCTTGTGAGGTTTTGATGGTTCTTTTGTATAGTTACTGTTCATATTTGAACCTCGGTTGGAAAGTAGGATTTTAATATGTGTAACTGGTATGGGTTTCAGTTCTGAAGGGGTCGATCTTGTACCAGGGACGAGATTTGGTTCGCGTGGGTGCATCCGGACAGTTCATGCCAAGCGGCGTACTAGATCTACAGTATATCTGACCTTCCCTTATTCTACTTACTTGCCTTGCGACTTTCGAGTTGTCAAGAAATAGGTCACGACCGCTGCTACGATTAGGCCATCATGAAACCATTAGATGAGGCGCGCCACGCACGGATCATTACCCTGTTGCAGAGGGGGTATAGCACTCGTAGAATTGCTAAGAAGCTAGGCGTGGGGAAGAGTACGGTCCATGATTATGGGCTCAAGGTGATTGCTGAGTCTAGCCGCGATGACGTGCATCCTACGATGCCCTCAGCCGGTCGCCCTCGCTTAGTGACAGAGAGAGTTCGTCGCGACATAGCTCGGTCGATTTCTAGCAGGGAGGCAAAAACCTCTGCTCACGCGGCGAAGATCGTCAAGATGCAGCATGACATCACGCTGCATCATAGGACAGTGCGTAACACCTTGAATGACAGCGGACTTGTCGCAATCCAGCAGCCCAAGAAGCCGCGACTTTCTCGAAAAAACATATGCGATAGGCTAGAATGAGCCCGTGCCCACGCCGACTGGACGGTTGATGACTAGAAGCGAGTGATCTGGTCAGATGAGACCAAGATAAATCGTTTTGCTTTCGACGGACGCTCATATGCATGGGTTCGCGAAGGTACCGCCCTCCCAAGCCACCAAATCAAGCAGACCGTCAAACACGGGGGCGGCTGCTTGATAATTTGGGGGTGCATGTCATATGAGGGAGCGGGTTTCATGTGCAAAATAGATGGTAGGATGGAGAGACCGCTCTATCTGAGTATACTGTAGGACGAGCTCAATAGTACGATCGGCCTTTACCAACTTTCACCCTCGTAAGTTATCATCCAGCATGACAACGACCCCAAGCACAAGTCGCGTATCGTGCAGGAGCGGCTTCGAGAGCAGGAGTTTGGGGTGCTGGAGTGGTCTTCATCATCAACCGACCTCAACCCAATAGAGCATCTATGGGCTCATCTCAAGAGGGAGCTGGCCAAGCATGAGAGGCCTCCCACTAGTATGCTGGACCTTTGGGAGCGTTTCCAGGAGGAATGGGAGAAGATCCCGGCGGATGTGTGTACCCACCTGGTGGAAAGCATGCCCAGGAGGGTGAGGGCATTGATTAAGGTGCAAGGGCGGTGGACTAGGTACTAGTTTGGGGTTGTTGAAACTTGCTGCTTGCGCCTGGCACTAATTGTTCGGATGTACCATGATTGTTAATTTCTATTAGTTGGTGTAAATGTTAGTATCTTTGTGAGATGTACGGCATGTGCATAGAGCCTTACCCCAACCTACATACAGTGGGCATGCCAAAAGTTTAAAGCTTAATGTGCATGACCCCTTAATACTCAAAAATTCGTCTAAGGCACAAACATGGGGACAATACTTTCCGTCACTCTATCTTGGAAGGACAACACAACTTTGTGGCTGGCGACGATGATAAGGACCCCTTCATCAGATACCACTCATTTGCCACTACCCAGAATGAAGCTGACAAATAGTATCTGCCGTTTTCTTGTACAAACACCCCGTCGCTTTATCCCTCCTACTTTCCCGAACATGATGACATTATCCACAGTGCTTACAATTATGCTGAGGAAAACCTCTTACTTATTAAAAAAACATTTATCCATCTCCCTTGCGTGACACTATCAAGCGTGACTGAACTGAATCCGACGACGACAACAATGACGACGCTCAGGAGGTTACCCGCAATGTCAACGAACAAGTTGTTCAGCGTGCTTGGTCTCGCAAAACTTGCACTAACAGAAATAAAAGGATGACATGGATAAGGAGATCGCTGCTCTCGGCTACCGAGACACCTGGGTCCTAGTTGATCACACATCCATAAAGGGGAGAATCATTATTTCCGACAAATAGGTCATCATCATCAAGACCAACGCAGATGGACGTATCAAATGCTTCAAAGCGCGATGGGTAGTTCGTGTCTTTGACCAAACATGTAGGATTGACTTCGACCAAACCTACGCGCAGTTCGTCACCACACCCCCGTTTGCATTTTGCTCGCCATTGTAGTCTGCAAGCATTTTTCAGTGTGCCAGCTCAACGTAAAAAGCATCTTTCTTCATACGCTCATCAACGAGCTCTTTTACGCCGAGCAAACTCACACTTACAGGGACGGTGACGGCCACGTCAGCCCACTAAATAAATTCATTTACGGCATCAAGCAAGCCCCTCGCCTCTAGCAGCAGCACCTCCACACTATACTCCTCGCTATCGGATTCACTCAACTGCACCCTGACCCCTGCATCTACCGCCTGTAACACCAAACCAACTATATCCTCCTCATGGTGTATGTCGACGACAACCTTTACACCGGCATTAGCAACCTCCTCCTCGAACGCTTCGAGTCCAACATCCGCGACCACCTCGAGATCACCATCTCACTCGAGGTAAAGGAGTTCCTCGACCTTCACATCTCATACTCAAACTTTGCGATGCATCACCCCACTGCCAAGTATGCCAAGACACTCGCCAAGCGTTCCGCATCGCCCCCACCATGGTCTCTACACCTTAATGCGTGCATGCCAAGGACCACATCCGTGACTCGACTGTCCTCAACGTCTTCGAGCACCAACTTTACCAACAACAACTCGGCTGCCTCTTCTTCGTTGCCGTCACCTGTCGTCTCGACCTTTTGTCACAGGATCGAATGAGGTTTGCTCAATGTTGCACTAGCAATCAGTACAAGGTGCTTTTATACTTCCAGAGTACACAGGTAACCAGGTTTATCTTATCCAAAGGGAATAGACCCTTCTAGAAATAGAATCACCTTGCGTATAGCCACGCGAGGCTATTGGCTTTAAGGGATTACGGCAGGATGACGCTAGATATAGCGCGCTAGTACATCCCGAGCCTGGTCGGTGATATAATCATAATACTAGGATAAACCAAAGGATAATGGAAAAAGAGGAATAGGAAACCAAATGAGATAAGATAAAGACCAAATGAATCAGGAGTGAAAGAGGAATGAAATAGATAGAAAATATGGAAAGGGGAAATTGGTGTAACGGTGTCATACTCTCACACCTTTCTTGCGCTACCAATCAACTCGTAGAGTACATGTGCTAGCCTGAAGGGAAGCACACGCATGATCTGCGTTGCACACTCCAATATCTCACTTCGACGCCGATGTCAACCTAACCTACTACAACGCAACTACTCCAACCTCCAATCTCGTTGGCTATGTCGATGTGGATCACACGGGCAATGCCGAGAATCACGGCTCCAGATTTGGATTCCTCCTACAACTTGAACCTACGGGACCTATCTTTTGGAGTGCACAGAAGCAGGAGCTCACCTCTCTCTCCTCCTTCAAAGCTGAGTTCATTGCAGCAACCGTAGTTGTTTGCGAAGGCTTCTATCCATATGAGCTTCTTCAGGAAGTGGAAAATACGAAAAAGAAGTCACTCTCATTACACTATGGCAACCATTCTGCCATCAACCTCTCAAACCAAGTTGGCTTCATCAATCGCACTACATGCATCAATACCGTATCCACCCGGATAAGCGCCCCGCCAGGGGATAGGACCCAGAGTCCTTTAATAAGCTAATGGGGCTTATGCATATTATTTTATCATAGGCCCCTCCCCCCTTGGAGTGTGTTCGTCGTGTAAGCCTTATTCTCTTGTACACGACTGATCTAAAAAAAAAAAGCGTAAGACAGTTTTTGTTGCGTACGCGAGATCGAAATTGTGCACACACGCAAAAAAATGCTATTGACAATGGGGATCTGTTGACTTCCAGCACATGCGGGGGCTGGTTTCCCATTTGCTCTCTGAGTCAGAAAACGTGGCAGCATTTTCGGCCGCATTGAATGCACAGCAGTTGCCGATTTCAGAGAAACCAACTAAAGGAAAGTATTTCGGAACAAGTGGTAGTCTATTTCGTGTATAATAAATTGAACGTAAGTCAGGCCCATGGGCTTATTTCAGATTTTTTTTTATTTATTTTTTTCATTAGCCCCACACACCCCTAGGGGCACCTATCCCGGTGGATACGAGACTTCTTTGTGAACGACAAGGGCAACGAAAATCTCACCCACTGCCCAACCGGCGAGATAATTGCGACTTTCTGCACAAAAAATGTCACATCAGAAGTTTCAGTACTACGCGGACCTCGCCGGAGTCACCAACAAGCCATGGTCAACACACCTTTATGAATGAAGGCGAGTGTTAGATAACCCAGACGAGCATTCTGAACATAAAATATTATTGACTGAACATCGCAGTAAGCTCGTAGATGATAACTAATGGTATAGGAGCAGTCGTCAGACCGTTGATGGTCTACTTAACAGTCATTAAGTGGAGGAGTCCGCCGTCCAGGCCAAGAGTTGCAGGCCGTATGCCCAAACGATCTACGAGAACCGTTTGCATTACGGAACGGTTATCAAGTCTAGTATGGCCCTGAAATGGTATGTACCCCTTCAGAGTACATGGCTAGCTATGATCTTACGCATTCCTTTGTAATACAGTACAAACCCTAGTATCTTATGCTGCTAAAATCTTCCTATTTGACATTAACACTGGCTAGGTCAACTACAAAAGACTTTCGCTGTCTTACACAACGATTTGAATTAAAATTCTGGAATATAATAGAGATGATATTATAAAATTATATGCTACATAGGAACGTATGGCGGTTCTAACCACACTCCACATTTATCATTATACTACCATGTGTGATTTTCGTAGGTTTCTTTCGTAAGGAGAAAAACTGGAAGTCCTTACTTTAGTTTGTAACGAAGCAATTTAACAGACCTTCACAACCGAAGCATGGCAAAATGAAGAAGCTGGTGACAAGGCATCCTTCTCGATTCTGGGGCCCCGAAGGCCCTGCAGGGCAGGCCTAATCCTACGGCGCACTTTCCCCTTCATACGAAAATCGACGGAGATCGCTTTACATCGGCGAGTTCCTTGGCGCACGCTCCGTGCCACCGTGGAACCAATCCATTGGTTGCGCCGATCGTCGCGACATCTTCACGCGGATAATGTCCTCCATCACCATCCCCCCCGGATTGCCACATCTCCAGGCTGCCATCTGAATCCACCGCTCCAGCAGCCTGTCTGAAACCCCATTTCTCCTCCACCGGTGTGTTTGGTTTGCAAGTGTACACTCCGCACACCTGCACTCCACGCACATCTGACACCATGGCTGCCACCGCTGCGTCCGCCAGCCTCAAGGCTTCCACCTTCGTGCAGCCTAAGGTCAATGCCGCCTCCCTCAAGGCTGCTCCCGTCTCCCAGGCTTTCGGCCTGAAGACTGCCTCCGCCAAGGTGTCTTGCTCCGCAGAGGAGAATGTTCGCGGCTTCGTGCAGAAGTGCGCTGATGCCGGCAAGGCCGCTGCTCTTGCCCTCGCGTCCACTGCTCTGGTCGCTTCGGTAAGTCGCCGATGAAGACGTTTCCATAATTTCGGCTTCAATTATAGGCGCGATCGGAGATTCCTGTTTCTGGCGCCGTTTGGCAAAACTAGCTGGACCTAGCGTCCCGTACAAATATGACCTCATCCTGCCTTCGGTGCCACTCCTCTTTTTGTCCCACAGTCTGCCCAGGCTGCGGTCCCCAGGCTGACCTTCGACGAGCTCCAGAGCCTTACCTACTCGGAGGTGAAGGGATCCGGCATCGCCAACCAGTGCCCCATCATTGCTGGCGGCGTCGATGGCTTCGCCTTCAAGTCCGGCAAGTACCAGGTCTCCAAGATGTGCCTGGAGCCCACCGCCTTCACCGTGAAGGCGGAGTCCCAGTTCAAGGGCCAGGGCGAGGAGTTCCAGAAGACCAAGCTCATGACCCGCCTCACCTACACCCTTGACGAGATCGAGGGCCCCCTTGAGGTGAACGGAAACAACCTGAAGTTCACCGAGGTTGACGGAATCGACTACGCCGCCGTGACCGTCCAACTCGCGGGTGGCGAGAGGGTTCCGTTCCTGTTCACCGTGAAGGAGCTTGTCGCGTCCGGCCCCGCCGACAGCTTCGGAGGGTCGTTCCTCGTGCCGTCATACCGTGGCGCCACCTTCCTTGACCCCAAGGGCCGCGGTGGTTCCCAGGGCTATGACACCGCCGTGGCTCTGCCCGCCGGTGGTTTCGGTGACGAGGACGCCCTGCAGAAGGAGAACCAGAAGAGCTACAAGGCGCTGAGCGGAAACATCACGTTCAGCGTCGCCAAGTCGAACGTGGAGACCGGTGAGATCGGTGGTGTGTTCACGAGCGTGCAGCCGTCCGACACAGATATGGGTGCCAAGGTGCCCAAGGATGTGAAGATCGAGGGCATCTGGTACGCCCAGCTTGACTAATTTTGCTAGAGACGTGCAAGCCTACTCAGCGTATTGTAAAACCGTTTTGTAAATCAAAGCAGCATACACAGTTTTCCCTTATCACCCCTTCGTGCCGAGTGTCCCTGAGTTGCCTGGATGTTCAGAGTGCATATGCATTTGCTTGTGTCGCCCTTCTTACCTCGAACCGACTGAAGTGGGATACTGGTTAGCTATTAGGGTGAAGACATCATGTTGGAGTGAACCACGTGATAACGGTGGCCAGGATCTAGGGTTGGTGTAACCAAGAGTCAAGATTGGAAGTTAAAACGGAATTCAAATCAACGGATCACAAGTAGGTAAACATTGCGTTGGATTCCTTCTCTGAGACGCATTGAAAGCTGCCAATTTGCTGGTAGTGGGCTGATAGGGGAATACACTCTTGCTGAAAGCCTTCACTCTGCATGAGACATATGAGACATCAATCGTGAGGTTGGCTATTCCAGCCTACAATTGGTTATCTGCAACATCAAAGCATGCATCAGACAGGCTAGCTTTGGTACAGATTCCCTGCAAGGCAGAAGACATGTTGTCACACTCCCAACATCCATGCGTATATTGTTCATGCTTTTGTCAAGCCCAATACAGGGTAGAAGTGCAACAGCTCTCCAGGATGACTGGTTTGCCAGCTCACGAGGCATGAAGGTACGTGAAGAGCAGTATCCAAACGAGCTGCAGTGGGGCAACCGGAGGATGTGTAGGGAGGTGTGGGGACACAATGATACCCGTGCAGCCATGACAATTTGCAGCTCAGAAACGACAATCAAACATCCAAGCCTAAGGTGTTCCCATAACCCCCAACATTGAGAACGATCGCCTGTCTTATAACATCAGCAAGGGCATGTGCACAGAAGAAAAGAGACTATGATGAAGCAAATGCAAAACAGGAGAAAGTATAGAAAGATGCTTGTAAAGGACGAGGAAGAGAGACTGACCAGGAAGAGCCCAAAGGAGTTTAAAAGGCCTTCCTGCAGCAGCGCCCCGTGGCCACCCATCTCGTCCGCATCCACCTTCACCACCAGCGTGTAGTATCCCATCATCAGCGCCGTGCTCAGCACCAGGAAGCTGTCAGACAGGAGAAAGGGGAAGGAGAAAGAGAAAGAGAAGGAGAACACAGTAAGAATGAGAGAGGGGAGAATAGGAGCGCAACTTTTTGAAGCATCCACCTTCACCACCAGCGAGTAGTACCCCATCCTCAAGGCCGTGCTGAGGACCAGGAAGCTGGTCGGCAGGGAAGAGGGAACTGATTTAGGTTTGGAGGCAAGGCAACGGCTTTGCCTGGCAACAATAGTTCGAGGGGGTCAATGCCAACTCGCCGTCCTGACACAAGCACATAGAGCCCCAAGCAGCCAGAATACAGTGCAGAAAGATCTGCCCCAGTCCAACCACCAAGCCCCTCTCCCCCCTACCCTCCTATCCCACACCCCTCAGAACCCCCTCCCCCACACTACACCCTCCACTCCACTCCCCCCCCCTCCTAGACCACATGACTGACCCAATGACCCCGATGCCGCCTGTGATGGGGGCCATGCCCCAGACGAGGCCAAAGAGCAGCCCAAGGGCCTGCCGCATCCAGTAGAGGATGTCCTTGAAGCCGTCCTGGGAAGCCGTGGCAGGAGGCAGGGGGCGGAGCAATGCACAATTGCAAGACAAAACCGGGGGATGGCTACTTCTTTCCGATGAGAAAAAAGGGACATGGTGCAAGAGCCGCGTTTCATCCCAGGCACAATATCCAGGTGCCCATTTTTTACATTGGATGCAGTCCCCGCCATCCACACTGTATCCGGTCGAGTATCGTAACCACAGCGTACCTTATCCCCACCATCCACGTAGTACCTGGTCCCCACCGTCCACGTCATATTGATTCCCACCATCCACGTCACACCTGATTCACATCATCCACGTCATACCTGATCCTCAGTCACATCTGGTTTTAGCAACGACGACAGCAGGCCCGGTTGCGACTGCTTCTGTCCAGTGCATTACGTGTGGGGGGCGATGGGCGTGGGAGTGGAGGGGGAGGGGGAGGGGGAAGTGAGAACGGAAGGGAATGGGCCGCTGTGAAGGGATGACGGAGCACATGACGTAGAGAGGCGACAGAGGGAGGAAGAGTAAACGAAAAAGCCTTCTCCCCATTGCTCCGCTCCCCACCCCTGCGACCGCTGCACCATCCCAGGGGCTGTGCGACAGCCTCATTGTCGCACCTTGGTCGCCATGGGGCTGCGCTCAGCGAGCCCTCAAAGCTGAAGCGGATCGGGTGAAAACCCCCTTGCGACTCTGGTCGTTGACCCTTCAGACAGCGACGCGCCACGGGGCGACAATAGTATAGACGACGGTCCGGCAGGCGCAATCGGCGTCCACGCCGGGACTGCAAGCAGAGAGGGTCGAGTGGAGCTAGTGATGGTGCACCGCGCACCGCGAACTGTGGACCCCACTCAAAGGGCTGCTGGCTCCCAGTGGAACGAGAGACACGTGGCGCACGGGCGAACGACGGGGCTGCAAAGAAAAGCAAGGGTTGGGTGGACGGGTTGGGTGGACGGGTTGGGTGGACGGGTTGGGGCAGAGGCATGCGATCTGCGAGCAAGATGGACAAGCGGCGCGATGACTCCAAGCGAGTTGCAACAACCGATGATACACGGGCTGGAAAAACGCCGCCTTTGCAATAGCCGATCCGCGGCCACAACGGCCAATAGATCAGCTACCGCTCGATGAGTGCAGCTGCTGGATCCCTGCCCGCTCCCTGTCCCGTTCTTTCTACTCATCATCGTCGCTCAGCTGCGCGCGTGTCGCCGGATCACTCACCCGCTCGTCGTCAACGGAGCGCGCGACGCGTGGATGGCGGGAGAAGACGAGGCCGACCAGACGTGAGAGACGGTGAGTGCGGACTCTCTACGTGTGAAACTCGATGCGCACCGAGCTCGTGCGATCGTGACGCGATGGAGTTTGCCGATCAGACAGGCCCCTTGTGAGGGACGGCTGGGGCAGAAGTCAGAATGGAGAGATTTGAGGCTGTTTGGATCGGGTTTTTTGGGCCGCCCACCGGCAGCGTCGGGTCATCCGTCAGATGCACCACCTGAAGTGGAAGAGAGGGCCGTGAGCGTATGCACTGCCTGTCTTCA
This sequence comes from Closterium sp. NIES-67, assembly GCA_027943415.1. Taxonomy (NCBI): domain Eukaryota; kingdom Viridiplantae; phylum Streptophyta; class Zygnematophyceae; order Desmidiales; family Closteriaceae; genus Closterium; species Closterium sp. NIES-67. Next base: position 133,278 of record BQMB01001223.1, on the reverse strand, counting down.
GGGGTTTGGGGCTGCATCTTGAACGCACCCTCAGTATGCAAGCACCTCTGTGCTCGAACTTGGCAATTGGATTTTAGCGAATTGTGACGATTAATAATTGGGTCGCACTCGTTTTCGCGGAACCTCTGGTTGCGACGGACGCTTGGGATGCATACGCGGTATTGAGCTAGCGTGTGCGAACATCGCATTCTGCAGTGAGCGAACCCACTGAAAGCTCATCATAAAAAACCGTTATCAAATAGGCTTCAGACAACTCCAGTCACAAGTCGTCTCCCCTAGATTCCTCCTGTAGATCAACAGTCACAAATCACGACATTCTAGCACCCCTGACAGTTGCATCGACCCATGGCTCCGAAGAGTCGCAAAGGCGAGTCAGCCGCGGCGGCGAACGGCGGCGGCGATGCGGGCGACGATCTGATGGCGTGGGTGGTGAAGAGCCGCAAGCTGGACGAGAAGCGGCGCGCGGAGAAGGAGAAAGCCGAGCGCATGGCGCGGATGCTCGCCGACCAGGTGCGTGCCGCGCGTCTCGTCGATCGATCGTCTCTTTTCCGGGCCTTCATTGCCGATGACTGGCCGCCACGATTGCCCATGCTTGCCCGGCTCGTGCGCGGTGTAGCTTGCGTGTGTGTTCGATTCCTGTTTTCCCGTCACCGAGTTTCCCGCCGTTGCCTGCTGCTTGAGTTGTTCGGGCGGCGCAGGAAGATCCTCCGCTGATCATCGTGCGCGAATCGTAATCCCATTCTCTCATCTGTGCCACGTTATGGTGGCAAAGGCATTGAAGATTTTATCTCCCGCAGTGTTGTGCTTCTGTCGGTTGTGATCTTATCGCAGGACGACGCGGCGGCGGAGGACGAGGAGGACGAAGATGACGAAGGCAGCCGACAGCGGTCAGGCCGAGCAGCATACACGTCGCGTGAGCGTCCTCTTTCCCCCCGTGCTCCCGTGCCCCCTTCTCTTCCGCCCCTCCCACTCCTCCCCTTGCGCCCTTCTTCTCCCCCCCCTTCATCTTCTCCTTCCCGCTCCCTGCCCTCGCGTTCTTCCCTGGCCAAAATCCGTTCCCCACTGGACGCTCTCCTGTTCCCCACGCGCACACACATCGCCCTCCATCTCCCTCTCCTCACAATCCCCTCTCCTCCCTCCCGACTTCTCTCCCTCCCTCTCTCCCTCCCGACTTCCCTCCCCCCTCTCCTCTCCCCCTCTCCCCTCCCCCCGTTCGCATAATGGTCCTTCCCCGCTCTCCTGCGCGCGCACAGGCAACCTGGCGGGCTGGAAGGTGCGACGTGGAGTGAGCAAGGAGCTTAAGACGCGCGTCAAACACCCTCCCTCGTTTGTTGTGCCCCCACCCCTCATCCCCCCCGGACCAGACCATCCCCTCCAACCATTTCCCCCCCCTCCCGCCCCCTTTCCCACCCTTCCCCTCCTCCCCTCCTCCCCTCCTCCCCCCTCCCCTCCTCCCCCCTCCCCTCCTCCTCTCGTTGTGTTATACTCTGCATGCGTGCAGGCGATCTAGCGGGGCTGAAGGTGCGGCACGGAGTGAGCAAGGTGTTGGAGGAGGGCGCGGCTGTGGTGCTCACGCTCAAGGACTCCTCCATACTGGCGGGCGGCGACATCAACCAAGGTAATGCGAGTGGCGTATCCAAGGCAGTGAATGAATGTGACAGCAACGAATGTGTTGCAGGAGGGCGCTGCTGTGGCGCTCACTGTCAAAGACTCCTCCATTCTGGGGAGCGGGGTTGATGTAAACGCAGGTAATGGATGTGGGAATGGCAGCAATGGCAGAAGTAGCGTACTCGGCAGTGCGGGTTGGAGGTCTCGTGAAGACAGAGGGCAGACTGTGAGCCGTGTGACCATGTCCGGACGACCATGTCCTCACGACCATGTCCGGACGACCATGTCCTCACGACCATGTCCGGACGACCATGTCCTCACGACCATGTCCGGACGACCATGTCCTCACGACCATGTCCGGACGACCATGTCCTCACGACCATGTCCGGACGACCATGTCCTCACGACCATGTCCGGACGACCATGTCCTCACGACGCGGCATGTGGTTTCTCCCGCAGCGAGTTGCTTCCTTCCACGGTGGTCAGTGCTGACCTAGCGTGGTGATGCAATCCTCCACCCTTCCTCCTCCTGTTGCTTCGCACAGAGAGGGAGTAACCCCCACTCTCTCTCTCGCCCTCTCCTGGGTCCCTCCCCTGTCCCGTGCTCCCCCCCCCCAGAGGAGGACGAGCTGGAGAACGTGGAGCTGGCGGAGCAGAGCCGCCGAGACGCCGCGTACAGAGCCGCCAAGAAGACGACCAGCATTGCGGACAAGTGGGTGGGGGGATGGGGGGCATGACGGGGGGGAGGGGAGAAGGCGGAAGGGGTGGGGAGCGAGGGATGGGGAGCATGAGAGGGAGGGGGGGAGGTTACAGATGGTTGAGATGTCGCGTAAAGCACGGCTGAGAAGACGACCAGCATCGCCGACAAGTTGGCGGGAGGGGGGGATGGGGGCATGAGAGGGGGGGATGGGGGCATGAGAGGGGGGGATGGGGGCATGAGAGGGAGGGCGGAGGGGTACTACAGATAGGTGGGATGAAGGCGTGGCATGGAGTTGTGTAGCGCATGTGGTAACGGGGAGGTCTGGGCCACAGGCACAAGGGGTTGAGCGAGCGTGCATCCCCCACGCCCTCGTTTCTTCATTCTCTCCATTCCTCATTCCTCATGCCCTCCATGTCTCCATTCCTCATGCCCTCCATGTCTCCATTCCTCATGCCCTCCATGTCTCCATTCCTCATGCCCTCCATGTCTCCATTCCTCATGCCCTCCATGTCTCCATTCCTCATGCCCTCCATGTCTCCATTCCTCATGCCCTCCATGTCTCCATTCCTCATGCCCTCCATGTCTCCATTCCTCATGCCCTCCATGTCTCCATTCCGCATGCCCTCCATGTCTCCATTCCTCATGCCCTCATGTCTCCATTCCTCATGCCCTCCATGTCTCCATTCCTCATGCCCTCCATGTCTCCATTCCTCATGCCCTCATGTCTCCATTCCTCATGCCCTCCATGTCTCCATTCCTCATGCCCTCCATGTCTCCATTCCGCATGCCCTCCATGTCTCCATTCCTCATGCCCTCCATGTCTCCATTCCTCATGCCCTCCATGTCTCCATTCTGCATGCCCTCCATGTCTCCATTCCTCATGCCCTCATGTCTCCATTCCTCATGCCCTCCATGTCTCCATTCCTCATGCCCTCCATGTCTCCATTCCTCATGCCCTCCATGTCTCCATTCCTCATGCCCTCCATGTCTCCATTCCTCATGCCCTCCATGTCTCCATTCCTCATGCCCTCCATGTCTCCATTCCTCATGCCCTCCATGCCTCCCTGGCTGCAGGTTTGCGGAGGACGAGGGGGTGAAGAAGCCCATGCTGCCGCAGTACGATGACGGGCAGGGCGACGACGAGGTGAGCTCACGCTGAGTCACGGAAGTGAGGAGAAACACGGGTGGGTGAGGTGTGGAGGCGGAAGTAGAGGCGGAGTGAGCAGCAGCAGGAGGGGTGAGCCATGTTCTCTCCCATGCCGCACTTCCTTTCTCGCACCCTTGCCTGCCAGATCACCCTCTCTCACCACCACAGGAGCACAGCTCTGCTGCTGCGCGTTGCACTGCCTGCTTGCTAGGTGCTGCAAAGCACCGCTGCCGGCAACCTCTACTCCCACCCAGCGTATTCGTTCAAACGGCCTCTTGCATTGCAAGCAGCCCTTGCTTGTTCGTCCTGTCTCATCCTTCCTTGTGCCTCCTGCCGTCCCTGGTTGCTGGATGACGTGCCTTGCATGGCTCATGTGACCCCCCCCTGGCATGACTGGCATGACTGGCATGACTGGCATGGCATGGCATGGCTGGCACTGGCATGGCTGGCATGACTGGCATGACTGGCATGACTGGCATGGCATGGCATGGCTGGCACTGGCATGGCTGGCATGACTGGCATGACTGGCATGACTGGCATGGCATGGCATGGCAGGGCATCGTGCTTGACGGGTTGGGTGGGCTGGACGAGGCAACGAGGAACCGGCTGGATGAGGTCAGTATGGGGGGGCGAAGGGTGGAGAGAGGGAGGAAGGGAGATGTGAGAATTTGCGTCTGCTTCCCCTTCCCATCCCACCCAAAGCATCTCTGCTTCCCCTTCCCACCCAAAGCATCTCTGCTTCCCCTTCCCACCCAAAGCATCTCTGCTTCCCCTTCCCACCCAAAGCATCTCTGCTTCCCCTTCCCACCCAAAGCATCTCTGCTTCCCCTTCCCACCCAAGGCATCTCTGCTTCCCCTTCCCACCCAAAGCATCTCTGCTTCCCCTTCCCACCCAAAGCATCTCTGCTTCCCCTTCCCACCCAAAGCATCTCTGCTTCCCCTTCCCACCCAAAGCATCTCTGCTTCCCCTTCCCACCCAAAGCATCTCTGCTTCCCCTTCCCACCCAAAGCATCTCTGCTTCCCCTTCCCACCCAAAGCATCTCTGCTTCCCCTTCCCACCCAAAGCATCTCTGCTTCCCCTTCCCACCCAAAGCATCTCTGCTTCCCCTTCCCACCCAAGGCATCTCTGCTTCCCCTTCCCACCCAAAGCATCTCTGCTTCCCCTTCCCACCCAAAGCATCTCTGCTTCCCCTTCCCACCCAAAGCATCTCTGCTTCCCCTTCCCACCCAAAGCATCTCTGCTTCCCCTTCCCACCCAAAGCATCTCTGCTTCCCCTTCCCACCCAAAGCATCTCTGCTTCCCCTTCCCACCCAAAGCATCTCTGCTTCCCCTTCCCACCCAAAGCATCTCTGCTTCCCCTTCCCACCCAAGGCATCTCTGCTTCCCCTTCCCACCCAAAGCATCTCTGCTTCCCCTTCCCACCCAAAGCATCTCTGCTTCCCCTTCCCACCCAAAGCATCTCTACTTCCCCTTCCCACCCAAAGCATCTCTGCTTCCCCTTCCCACCCAAAGCATCTCTGCTTCCCCTTCCCACCCAAAGCATCTCTGCTTCCCCTTCCCACCCAAAGCATCTCTGCTTCCCCTTCCCACCCAAAGCATCTCTGCTTCCCCTTCCCACCCAAGGCATCTCTGCTTCCCCTTCCCACCCAAAGCATCTCTGCTTCCCGTTCAGCCGTCCTACCTCCGCCCTTCTCACCCACTCCCTCCGCCCTCCCCCCCACACCCTTCCGAGGCACAACAGGCTGCAGGGAGCAGCTAGCGCACTTCCCTCTGCCACGTGGCGTGCCAGCGCCTCCTTAGCCCCCATTCTCCCTCACCGTCGCTCGCATCTCCCGCGCCCCCCGTCCCCGCTTTCACCCCCTTCCAGGTGCGCACCAGGCTGCACGCTGCAGCGACCGCGCTCCCCTCTGCGCCCCACGCGCTCGGCAGCACCATATTTGGTGGCGGGCCGGATGGGACAAGCTTCGCCGGTCCAAAGGTGGCGAGCGATTTTCTCACGGAGGAGGAGATGGAGCAGAGGAGAGCAGCAGCTCAGCAGTTCAGGAAGCCAAAGAAGAAGAAGAAAATCCGGAGGCGAACAGGGGGGGTGGAGGAGGACGAGGAGGGGGAGGGTGGTGGTGGCGGGGGAGAGGGAGGAGGGGGCGTGGGGAAGAAGAAGCGGAAGAAAGAGAAGCTGGATCTGGACAAGCTTGAGGCGCAGGCTCGGGCGGCAGGCTTGGGGAGAGGTTCGGACCTGGGGAGGAGGGATGGTGAGGGAGGAACAGCGCTGACGGCGAGGAGGAGAGAGGAGCAGGAGAGGGAGGAGCGCGGCGTGCGGGCGGCGTATGAGAGCGCCAAGGCCAAGGCGCTGGAGGCGTCGAGAGTGCTGAAGGAGGGGGGAGGGGAGGAGAGGGGTGGTGGAGAGGAGGGAAGGGGGTATGTGAGGGAGGGAATGGAGGTGGATGAGAGAGAGGGAGGGGAGGGTGGTGGGGAGGAGGGGCGAGAAGGAAAGGGGGTGAAGAAAGAGGAGGTGGAGGAGGCGGGTGAGGAGAAGGGGGAGAAAGGAGGAGAGACAGGGAGGGCGGATGAGGAGGAGGAGGAAGAGGAGGAGGACACGGTGGTGATAGGCGACGACGACGAGGATCTGCAGCGGTCGCTGGAGCGAGCCAGGCTGCTGGCGCTCAGACGCCGGCAGGAGGAGGAGGCCGCTGCCAGGGCGGCTGCTGCTGCTAATGGTGGTGGTGACGGTGATGGTGGCACAGGGAAGGTGAAGCAAGAGGCAGATATGGAGGGAGGGAGTGCAGCTGGCGGGGCAGGGGCGCGGCCTGCAGTGAGGGGGGAGGCGCTGGTGCTGGCGCAGCTGAAGCAGGTTGGGCGGGGGAGGAAGAGGGCAGGGGAGGGGCAAGGCGGGGAGGAGGAGGAAGAGGGAAGTGCGCGTGGGCTTGTGTTCAGCGACACTGGGGAGTTCTGCAGGGGCCTGCAGCTCGATGATGGTGAGCTGGCAGATAGATGATGGTGAGCTGGCAGATAGATGATGGTGAGCTGGCAGATAAATGGTGGTGGGCTGGCAGCTAGATGATGGTGAGCTGGCAGACAGATGGTGGTGAGCTGGCAGATAGATCGTGGTGAGCTGGCAGGCAGATGATGGTGAGGTGGCAGGTGGATGACAGGGAGCTGGCAGGCAGAAAGGATGAACGCGTTGGATGCCTCCCTCCTCCCCTCCCTCCCCTACCGACCCTCCCTGGTGATATCCGTCTAGCTGGGCTCTTGCACTGACGAGCAAGCATGCATGGGGGCAAGGGATGGGGAGGCGGGAGGCATGTAGGGAAATGGACTGCAGATGAGGTTCCAGCATCGGAGCAAGCACGCAGTGTAAGTCTGAGTGGCTTGGCTTCTTAACACCGGTTGCTGCGTGGCTAGTAAACCTCAAACCGTGCTCATCCCTCGTGACCCTTGGTGCTCAGTTTCTCTCTCCACGTTCCTGTCGCCACGTTCCTCCCGCCCTGCAGCTCTCGTGAAGCGCGTCAGCGCCAGAGAAGCAGCAGCAGCCGCTAAAGAAGAGCTGGCAGCGGCGGCTGCTGCTGAGCTCCTCCCTTCTTCCGCCGCCGCTGCCGCTGCCGCTGCCGCTGGTGGTGGTGGTGGCGGCACGAGGTCGGACGGGGGGGGATGGATGGAGGTGAAGCGGGACGGGGAGGACGAGGAGATGGGCGACGCACACGAGGGCGGGGAGGGTGGGGAGGGCGCAGGGGAGAGGGAGGCAGAGAAGGGCAAGGGGAAGGCGGAGAAGGAGGAGGTGGATGCGATAGCAGAGACGCCGGTGGGCGTGGGGCTGGCGGCGGCGCTGGCGCTGCTGAAGGACCGCGGGGCGCTGAAGGGCGAGGTGGAGTGGGGCGGGCGCACCATGGACAAGAAGCGCAGCAAGCTCGTGGGCGTGCTGGACGAACACGGCCGCGACCGCCCCGACGCCTTCAAGGACGTGCGCATTGATCGGCTCGATGAGTTCGGCAGAGTGGTGAGTCTGGGTTCGGCTGGGTGGTTTTGAGGCGCCTCCGAAGCGCCATGGAGAAGAAGCGCAGCAAGCTGGGGCATGCTGGAACACGGCACGGACCGGCCAGATGCCTGCAAGGAGGCCCGGGTTGACCACACACTAGATGCGGTGGAAGGCGGTGGATAGAGTTTATTTTGGGGTGCTTATGGCTGGGGTGGAGTAGGGAGTGGGGTGGTGTGCAGCCTGGGGCGGTGCGTGCCATGGAGTCACTTCACTTCACCCCCCGTGTCCCAGATGACTGGCAGCAAGGCCTTGTGCCACAAGTCCCACAATGTGAGTTGAACAAGGAGTGACAAGCAGTGATCTCCCATTTGTTTCCACATCCCCCCCCTCTTGTCGTGCGCGTGCACCACTCCAGCGAGTGACCCCTGCAGCACCTCTTGCAAGCTGTTCCACAAGGTCCGTGGCACCATGCGGCAACATGATCAACCAACATTCGTTCAACACACCCTTGCGGCCGCTTCTCCCACGGATGCTTCTAGGAGAGGCCGTTTGCAAGGTGGCGCATGCGTTCCATGGCAAGGGATGGATCACCTTAGTGTTTCCTTCTCCTTTCCAACCATCGTCCCCCCCCCCGCCTATCCCAGATGACCCCGAAGGAGGCGTTCCGCAAACTGTCGCACGCGTTCCACGGGAAGGGGCCCGGCAAGATGAAGCAGGAGAAGCGCATCCGCGCGTACGAGGAGGACCTCAAGCGCAAGGGCATGGCGGCGGGCGACACGCCCATGCACTCCGTGGAGAAGCTCCGGGAGGTGCAGCGCACCACGCAGTCACCCTATGTTGTCATCACGGGCCATGTCAAGCCAGGGTGAGTGTTGGGGGGGGGGGGGCGGGCTAAGGGATGGGGGAGGATGGGAAAGTGGAATGGAGAGAAGGGGAGTGGAAGGTGGGGGGGCAGCACGCCCATGCACTCGGTGGAGAAGCTCAGGGAGGCGCAGCGCACCACGCAGTCGCCTTATCTTGTCATCACCGGGCACATCATACCGGGGTGAGCTTGAAAGGGGTTTGAGAGGCAAGAGGTGTTTTGCAGAGGGAAAACCGACGGAGGCAGGGAGTGAGGGGGACGGGAGGCTCTCTCCATATTCGTGTGCACACATGGTATATGACATCATATGTGTGTGCACACATGGTATATGACATCATATGTGTGTGCATCCTCCTCCCCTTCGTCTCGTCCCTCTTCCCCCCCCCTTCACCAGCCAAATCACGGACCCGGCCAACTCGTTCGCGACGATGGAGAAGGAGACGGTGGGCAGCCTCACGCCCATGCTGGGCGACAAGAAGGTGCGCTGTAGATGGCCGGCAGCGAGGCAAGATGCATGACGGCAGGCGAGAGCCAAGTAGAGAGTTGAGAGGCGCGAAAGGTGAGAGGGGTGCAGAATGGGTTGGCACTTGGTGCGTCTCCCTTGTTTAGAGAGGATGGGAATATTGTATGCCATCAAGGTTTCAGCTGGTATTCTGGCGCGCGTCAAGTGGAGAGCAGGTCACGCCATCCACCGCAGCACCTCGAGCGCTTCCAGTGGCACACCTGGTGTGGCTGCCCATAGAGGCAGACATGCCACACGCTCTTTCATCCTCACTCCCCGTTTCCTCCCACCTGTAAGTATGTTTTATGCCCCTCTCATCTTCTCTCATCTTCTCTCATCTTCTCTCATCGCTCCCCATTCCCCCCATCCGCCTCCCCCCCACCAGGTGGAGTACTTCCTGGGCATCTCAAAGCCCTCGTCCGACCCATCGCCATCCGGTGCCGCCTCCTCCCGCACCCCCATGGGCCCTCCGCGGCCCAAGAACCCCAAGCAATGATGCACCATGTGCCATGTGCGATGATGCAGCTGTGCGCCGTGCGGAATGATGATCCATGCATGCGCCGTGTGCAACGTGTTATGTTCCCTGCGCTTGCGCCATGCGCCGTTAATTGATGAGGGCCATCTCATCTCATGTCGTGTGCTGTCTCTTCTCTGCCCGCCTCGCGACAACATCTCATGCCATTCGTTGTGTTGCTCTTGATGGCAGCAGATTTTGTACCTTGCATTGGCACGATGTGTTTGTTGCAGCAAGATTGCCTGATGTTGCATCTTGCTGATGTTATCAGCTGCCAGACAAGTGCACAAGGTCATCTTTCTGTAAAAAATATATATATTTCAGCAGCAGGCATACATGGAGTAATCTAACGCCATGTTGCCCAAGACCGTATCAAGACTAACAGCACCAGAATGCTCGCAAAACACAGAAAGGTGCCATCCTGGCCAGGGCTAAGAGATGAGCCGCCCAGCCCGGGGCTACTCCTGGTCCGCATCGTCGGCGCCGCCCCCTCCTTTGTACGAGCGCATCTGGTCCGCGTACCGCACCTTGTCCACCTTCGCCTTGTCCTCGTAGGGTGCCTTCTCCTCCGCTGCAGGGAGTGGGGAAGGGGCGGGCGAGTGGAGCATGATGAAGGGTTGAAGAGCGAACGATGCAGGGAAGGTCAGAATGCATGGAAGGTCAGAATGCATGGAAGGTCAGAATGCATGGAAGGTCAGAATGCATGGAAGGTCAGAATGCATGGAAGGTCAGAATGCAGGGAAGGTCAGAATGCATGGAAGATCAGAACGCATGGAAGGTCAGAATGCATGGAAGGTCAGAATGCAGGGAAGGTCAGAATGCATGGAAGGTCAGAATGCATGGAAGGTCAGAATGCAGGGAAGGTCAGAATGCAGGGAAGGTCAGAATGCAGGGAAGGTCAGAATGCATGGAAGGTCAGAATGCAGGGAAGGTCAGAATGCAGGGAAGGTCAGAATGCAGGGAAGGTCAGAATGCAGGGAAGGTCAGAATGCAGGGAAGGTCAGAATGCATGGAAGGTCAGAATGCATGGAAGGTCAGAATGCAGGGAAGGTCAGAATGCATGGAAGGTCAGAATGCAGGGAAGGTCAGAATGCAGGGAAGGTCAGAATGCATGGAAGGTCAGAATGCATGGAAGGTCAGAATGCAGGGAAGGTCAGAATGCAGGGAAGGTCAAAACGCATGGAAGGTCAGAATGCATGGAAGGTCAGAATGCATGGAAGGTCAGAATGCATGGAAGGTCAGAATGCAGGGAAGGTCAGAATGCAGGGAAGGTCAGAATGCAGGGAAGGTCAGAATGCAGGGAAGGTCAGAATGCATGGAAGGTCAGAATGCATGGAAGGTCAGAATGCAGGGAAGGTCAGAATGCATGGAAGGTCAGAATGCATGGAAGGTCAGAATGCATGGAAGGTCAGAATGCAGGGAAGGTCAGAATGCAGGGAAGGTCAAAACGCATGGAAGGTCAGAATGCATGGAAGGTCAGAATGCATGGAAGGTCAGAATGCATGGAAGGTCAGAATGCAGGGAAGGTCAGAATGCAGGGAAGGTCAGAATGCAGGGAAGGTCAGAATGCAGGGAAGGTCAGAATGCATGGAAGGTCAGAATGCATGGAAGGTCAGAATGCATGGAAGGTCAGAATGCAGGGAAGGTCAGAATGCATGGAAGGTCAGAATGCAGGGAAGGTCAGAATGCAGGGAAGGTCAGAATGCAGGGAAGGTCAGAATGCATGGAAGGTCAGAATGCATGGAAGGTCAGAATGCATGGAAGGTCAGAATGCATGGAAGGTCAGAATGCAGGGAAGGTCAGAATGCATGGAAGGTCAGAATGCATGGAAGGTCAGAATGCAGGGAAGGTCAGAATGCAGGGAAGGTCAAAACGCATGGAAGGTCAGAATGCATGGAAGGTCAGAATGCATGGAAGGTCAGAATGCATGGGAAGGTCAAAATGCATGGAAGGTCAGAATGCAGGGAAGGTCAGAATGCATGGAAGGACAGAATGCATGGAAGGTCAGAATGCATGGAAGGTCAGAATGCAGGGAAGGTCAGAATGTATGGAAGGTCAGAATGCATGGAAGGTCAGAATGCAGGGAAGGTCAGAATGCAGGGAAGGTCAGAATGCATGGAAGGTCAGAATGCATGGAAGGTCAGAATGCATGGAAGGTCAGAATGCATGGAAGGTCAGAATGCAGGGAAGGTCAGAATGCATGGAAGGTCAGAATGCAGGGAAGGTCAGAATGCAGGGAAGGTCAGAATGCATGGAAGGTCAGAATGCATGGAAGGTCAGAATGCATGGAAGGTCAGAATGCATGGAAGGTCAGAATGCAGGGAAGGTCAGAATGCAGGGAAGGTCAGAATGCATGGAAGGTCAGAATGCATGGAAGGTCAGAATGCATGGGAAGGTCAAAATGCATGGAAGGTCAGAATGCATGGAAGGTCAGAATGCAGGGAAGGTCAGAATGCATGGAAGGTCAGAATGCATGGAAGGTCAGAATGCAGGAAGGTCAGAATGCAGGAAGGTCAGAATGCATGGAAGGTCAGAATGCATGGAAGGTCAGAATGCATGGAAGGTCAGAATGCATGGAAGGTCAGAATGCATGGAAGGTCAGAATGCAGGGAAGGTCAGAATGCATGGAAGGTCAGAATGCATGGAAGGTCAGAATGCATGGAAGGTCAGAATGCAGGGAAGGTCAGAATGCAGGGAAGGTCAGAATGCATGGAAGGTCAGAATGCATGGAAGGTCAGAATGCAGGGAAGGTCAGAATGCATGGAAGGTCAGAATGCATGGAAGGTCAGAATGCAGGAAGGTCAGAATGCAGGGAAGGTCAGAATGCATGGAAGGTCAGAATGCATGGAAGGTCAGAATGCATGGAAGGTCAGAATGCAGGGAAGGTCAGAATGCAGGGAAGGTCAGAATGCATGGAAGGTCAGAATGCATGGAAGGTCAGAATGCATGGAAGGTCAGAATGCATGGAAGGTCAGAATGCATGGAAGGTCAGAATGCATGGAAGGTCAGAATGCATGGAAGGTCAGAATGCAGGGAAGGTCAGAATGCATGGAAGGTCAGAATGCATGGAAGGTCAGAATGCATGGAAGGTCAGAATGCAGGGAAGGTCAGAATGCATGGAAGGTCAGAATGCATGGAAGGTCAGAATGCAGGGAAGGTCAGAATGCATGGAAGGTCAGAATGCATGGAAGGTCAGAATGCATGGAAGGTCAGAATGCATGGAAGGTCAGAATGCATGGAAGGTCAGAATGCAGGGAAGGTCAGAATGCATGGAAGGTCAGAATGCATGGAAGGTCAGAATGCATGGAAGGTCAGAATGCAGGGAAGGTCAGAATGCAGGGAAGGTCAGAATGCATGGAAGGTCAGAATGCATGGAAGGTCAGAATGCATGGAAGGTCAGAATGCAGGGAAGGTCAGAATGCATGGAAGGTCAGAATGCATGGAAGGTCAGAATGCAGGGAAGGTCAGAATGCATGGAAGGTCAGAATGCATGGAAGGTCAGAATGCATGGAAGGTCAGAATGCAGGGAAGGTCAGAATGCATGGAAGGTCAGAATGCATGGAAGGTCAGAATGCAGGGAAGGTCAGAATGCATGGAAGGTCAGAATGCATGGAAGGTCAGAATGCATGGAAGGTCAGAATGCATGGAAGGTCAGAATGCATGGAAGGTCAGAATGCAGGGAAGGTCAGAATGCATGGAAGGTCAGAATGCATGGAAGGTCAGAATGCATGGAAGGTCAGAATGCAGGGAAGGTCAGAATGCAGGGAAGGTCAGAAAGAATGCATGGAAGGTCAGAATGCATGGAAGGTCAGAATGCAGGGAAGGTCAGAATGCATGGAAGGTCAGAATGCATGGAAGGTCAGAATGCAGGGAAGGTCAGAATGCATGGAAGGTCAGAATGCAGGGAAGGTCAGAATGCAGGGAAGGTCAGAATGCATGGAAGGTCAGAATGCATGGAAGGTCAGAATGCAGG